>NW_012193378.1:57165-84427 GCF_000504015.1 Erythranthe guttata
GAGTTCGAATACGAATTTTGAACTTTGCCGTTAGACTGGAATTGTAGCCATCTGAAATAGCTTCCTTAGGGCGCTAAAACCAAGTGATTTGGAGTCCGGATGAGAAAGTTATGCTCGACTTCGTGGACACTACCAAAGATGTTCAAGGATTCTATCTTCTAATTTGATTTTATTTTCCTAATTGCAACTCTTTTCTTTCTCTTTGATCATTTTTGGTTCCTGGACACCTAATTTTCCATTTTTACCTATAAGATACCAAATCCACCAATTAAAACAAAAATATAAATTAATCATAAAAAAAGCCACGTAAACGTATACGTACACTGTTATTTCTACACTCCACTGTATCTTTTTTATCTATAGTTTTGGTTATTGTTTTGCGAATGCACTTTTGCGCATATTTGTTTACATGTATGTTTGCGCCTGTCCATTTGAGCGAGTGTGCTTGAGCATGTTTTTTGATTTGTATTAATGTCCTAGGCTTGTAGTTTGTGTTTTCATGATCCTTTTTGCGAATGCAATTTTGCGTGAGGACTTTTGTGCATGCTTTTGTACTTTTACTTATGTGCGTATCTTTTCTAGCGAATGTTTTTTGTGCACGTTTATTGATGCGCATTCACGTCCTCGAACTATAGTGGGTATTTTCATGATCGGTTTTGGAATCTAATTTTTACCATGTTCGAGTCCGAATTTGGGAATTTGCCGTTACACTGGAATTGTAGCCAGCTGAAATAGCTTTCTTATGGCGCAAGAACCAGTTGATTTGGAGTTTGGATGAGAAATTTATGCTCGACTTAATGGACGCTACCAAAGATGTCGAGGGATTCTCTCTTCTAATTTGATTTTATTTTCCTAATTGCAACGCTTTTCTTACTCTTTGATTATTTTTGCTTCCTGGACACCTAATTTTCGATTTGAACCTATAAGATACCAAATCCACCAATTAAAACATAAATATAAATTAATTCGAAAAAAAATCCATGTAAACGTAGAGTTTTATTTCTACACTCCACTGTATCTTTTTAATCTAGTGTTTTTGCTGTTGTTTGTTTATGCGTATTAAAGTCCTAGTATTGTAGTTCGTGTTTTTAAGAACGTTGTTGCGAATGCACTTTTCTGCATGTTTTTTTTACATGTACGTTTGTGTTTGTCCATTTGGGCGAGTGTGCTTGTGCATGTTTGTTGATTTGTATTAAGTCCCTAGGATTGTAGTTTGTGTTTTCATGATCCTTTTCGCGAATGCACTTTTGCGTGAGTACTTGTGTGCATGCTTTGGTACTTTTACTTATGTGCGTATCTTTTCTAGCGAGTGTTTTTGTGCACATTTCTTGATGCACATTCATGTCCTCTAACTGTAATACGTATTTTAATGATCGCTTTTGGAATCCAATTTTGACCATGTTGGAGTCCGAATTTGGAAATATGCCTTTAGGCACGAATGGTAGCCAGCTGAAATAGCTTTCTAATGCCGCCGAAACCAGTTGATTTGAAGTCAGAATGAGAAAGGTATGCTCGAATTCGTGGACACTACCAAATATGTTCAGTGATTCTCTCTTTTAATTTGATTTTATTTTCCTAATTGCAACTCTTTTCTTACTCTTTCATCATTTTTGCTTCTTGGACACTTAATTTTCGATATGTACCTATAAGATAGCAAATCCACCAATTAAAAGAGAAATATAAATTAAGCCAAAAAAAAATCTACGTAAACGTACGTAGAGTTTTATTCCCACTCTCCACTGTATCTTTTTTATCTAGTGTTTTTGCTATTTTTTGTTGATGCGTATTAAAGTCCTTGTATTGTAGTTCGTGTTTTTAAGAACGTTGATGCGAATGCACTTTTGCGCATGTTTTTTTACATGTACGTTTATGCGTGTCCATTTGAGCGAGTGTGTTTGTGCATGTTAATTGATTTGTATTAATGTCCTAGGATTGTAGTTTGTGTTTTCCTGATCCTTTTTGCGAATGCAGTTTTGCGTGAGTAGTTTTGTGCATGGTTTTTTACTTTTACTTATGAGCGTATCTTTTCTAGCGAGTGTTTTTGTGCACGTTTCTTGATGCGCATTCATTTCCTTGAACTGTAGTATGTAATTTCGTGATCGCTTTTGGAATACAATTTTACCATGTTCGAGTCCGAATTTGGAAATTTGACGTTAGACACAAATTGAAGCCAGCTGAAATAGCTTTCTAATGCCGCCGGAACCAGTTGATTTGGAGTCCGGATGAGAAAGTTATGCTCGACTTCGTGGACACTACCAAAGATGTTGAGGGATCCTCTCTTCTAATTTGATTTTATATTCCTAAGTGCAACTCTTTTGTTACTCTTTGATCATTTTTGCTTCATGGACACCTAATTTTCGATTTGTACCTATAAGTTACTAAATCCAGCAATTAAAACAGAAAAATAAAATAATCCAAAAAAAATCCACGTAAACGTAATCGTAGAGTGTTATTTCTACACTCCACTATATCTTTTGTATCTAATGTTTTTGTTGTTTTTTGGTTATGCGTATTAAAGTCATAGTATTGCTATGTTTTTAAGAACGCTAATGCGAATGCACTTTGGCGCATGTTTTTCTACATGTACGTTTGTGCATATCCATTTGAGCGAGTGTGTTTGTGCATGCTTGTTGATTTGTATTTGTCTCCTAGGATTGTAGTTTGTGGTTTCATGATCCTTTTTGCGAATGCACTTTTGCGTGAGTACTTTTGTGCATGATTTTGTACGTTTACTTATGTGCGTATCTTTTCTAACGAGGGTTTTTGTGTAATTTTCTTGATGCGCATTCATGTCCTCGAGATGTAGCACGTATTTTCGTGATCGCTTTTGGAATCTAATTTTGACCATGTTTGAGTCCGAATTTGGAAACTTGACGTTCGACAAGAACTGAAGTCAGCTGAAATAGCTTTTTAAGCCAGCGGAACCAGTTGATGTGGAGTCCGGATGAGAATGTTATGCTCGACTTCGTGAACACTGCCAAAGATGTTGAGGGATCCTCTCTTCTAATTTGATTTTATTATCCTAATTGCAACTCTTTTCCTATTCATTGATCATTTTTGCATCATGGATACCTAATTTTAGATTTGTACCTATAAGATACTAAATCCACCAATTAAAACATAAATATAAATTAATCCAAAAAAAAATCCACGTAAACGTAAACGTAGAGTGTTATTTCTACACTCCACTGTATCTTTTGTATTTAGTTTTTTTGCTGTTTTTTGTTTATTCGTATTAAAGTCCTAGTGTTGTAATATTTAAGAGACCGTTGTTGCGAATGCACGTTTGCGCATGTTTTTCTACATGTACGTTTGTGCCTGTCCGATTGACCGAGTGTGTTTGTGCATGTTTGTTGATTTGTATTATTGTCCTAGGATTGTAGTTTGTGTTTTCATGATCCTTTTTGCGAATGCAATTTTGCGTGAGTACTTTTGTGCATGCTTTTGTACGTTTACTTAATTATGTGCGTATCTTTTCTAGCGCATGTTTTTGTGCATGTTTCTTGATGCGCATTCATGACCTCGAACTGTAGTACGTATTTTTATGATCGCTTTCAGAATCCTATTTTAACCATGTCCGAGTCAGTATTTGGAAATTTGACGTTAGACAGGAATTGTAACCAGCTGTAATAGCTCTCTATTGGCGCCAGAACCAGTTGATTTTGAGTCCGGATGAGAAAGTTATGCTCCACTTCGTGGACACTACCAAAGATGTTGAGGGATCCTCTCTTCTAATTTGATTTTATTTTCCTAATTGCAACTCTTTTCTTACTCTTTGACCATTTTTGCTTCATGGACACCTAGTTTTCGATTTGTACCTATAAGATACTAAATCCACCGATTACAACATAAATATAAATTAATCCAAAAAAAAATCCACTATATCTTTTGTATCTAGTGTTTTTGCTGTTGTTTGGTTTTGCGTGTTAAAGTCCTAGTGTTGTAATGTTTTTAAGACCGTGGTTGCGATCGCACTTTTGCGCTTGTTATTCATCATGTACGTTTGTGCATGTCCATTTGAGGGAGTGTGTTTGTGCATGTTTGTTGATTTGTATTAATATCCTATGATTGTAGTTTGTGTTTTCAGGATCCTTTTTGCGAATGCACTTTTGCGTGAGTACTTTTGTGCAAGCTTTTGTACTTTTAACTATGTGCGTATCTTTTCTAGCGAGTGTTTTTGTACACGTTTCTTGATGCGCATTCATGTCCTTGAACTGTAGTATGTAATTTCGTGATCGCTTTTGGAATACAATTTTACCATGTTTGAGTCCGAATTTGGATATTTGACGTTAGACACAAATTGAAGCCGGCTGAAATAGCTTTCTAATGCCGCCAGAACCAGTTGATTTGCAGACCGGATGAGAAAGTTATGCTCAACTTCGTGGACACTACCAAAGATGTTGAGGGATCCTCTCTTCTAATTTGATTTTATATTCCTAACTGCAACTCTTTTGTTACTCTTTGATCATTTTTGCTTCATGGACACCTAATTTTCGATTTGTACCTTTAAGTTACTAAATCCACCAATTAAAACAGAAAAATAAAATAATCCAAAAAAAATCCACGTAAACGTAATCGTAGAGTGTTATTTCTACACTCCACAGTATCTTAGTATCTTGTAATTTTGATGTTGTTTGGTTATGCGTATTAAACTCCTAGTGTTGTAGTTCGTGTTTTTAAGAACGTTGTTGCAAATGCAGTTATGCGCATGTCTTTTTACACATTGGTTTGTACATGTCCATTTGAGCGAGTGTGTTTATGCATGTTTGTTGATTTGTATTAATGTCCTAGGATTGTAGTTTGTGTTTTCATGATCCTTTTTGCGAATGCACTTTTGCGTGAGAACTTTTGCGTACATGCTTTTGTACTTTTACTTATGTGCGTATCTTTTCTAGCGAGTGTTATTGTGCATGTTTCTTGATGCGCATTCATGTGCTCCAACTGTAGTACGTATTTTCGTGATTCCTTTTGGAATCCAATTTTGACCATGTTCGAGTCCGAGTTTGGAATTTTGACGTTAGACAGGAATTGTAGCCAGCTGAAATAGTTTTCTAATGCCGCCGGAACCAGTTGATTTGGAGTCCAGATGAGAAAGTTATGCTCGACTTCGTGGACACTACCAAAGATGTTTAGGGATCCTCTCTTCTAATTTGATTTTATTTTCCTAATTGCAACTCTTTTGTTACTCTTTGATCATTTTTGCTTCAGGGACACCTAATTTATATTTGTACCTATAAGAAACTAAATCCACCAATTAAAACAGACATATAAATTAATCCAAAAAACATCCACGTAAATGTAAACGTAGAGTGTTATTTCTACACTCCAATGTATCTTTTGTATCTAGTGGTTTTGCTGTTCTTTGGTTATGCGTATTAAAGTCCTAGTGTTGTAATGTTTTTAAGAACGTTGTTGCGAATGCACTTTTGCGCTTGTTTATCTTCATGTACGTTTGTGCATGTCTGTTTGAGCGAGTGTGTTTGTGCATGTTTGTTGATTTATATTAATTTCCTAGGATTGTAGTGTGTGTGTTCATGATGCTTTTTGCGAATTCACTTTTACGTGCATGCTTTTGTACTTTTACGTGCATGCTTTTGTACTTTTACTTATGTGCGTATCTTTTCTAACGATTGTTTTTGTGCATGTTTCTTGATGCGCATTCATGTCCACGAACTGTATTACGTATTTTCGTGATCGCTTTTCGAATTCAATTTTGACCATGTTCGAGTCTGAATTTGGAATTTTGACGTCTGATAGGAATTGTAGCCAGCTGAAATAGCTTTCTTATGCCGCCAGAACCAGTTGATTTGTAGTCGAGATGAGAAAGTTATGCTCGACTTCGTGGACACTACCAAAGATCTTGAGGGATCCACTCTTCTAATTTGATTTTATTTTCCTAATTGCAACTCTTTTGTTCCTCTTTGATCATTTTTGCTTCATGGACACCTAATTTTCGATTTGTACCTATAAGATACTTAATCCTACAATTAAAACATAAATAAAAATTAATCCGAAAAATATCCACGTAAACGTAAACGTAGAGTGTTATTTCTACACTCCACTGCAACTTTTGTATCAAGTAATTTTGCTGTTGTTTGGTCATGCGTATTAAAGTCCTAGTGTTGTATTTCGTGCTTTTAGAATGTTGTTGCAAATGCAGTTATGCGCATGTTTTTTTACACGTACGTTTGTGCATGTCCATTTGAGTGAGTCTGTTTATGCATGTTTGTTGATTTGTATTAATGTGCTAGGATTCTAGTTTGTGTTTTCATGATACTTTTTGCGAATGCACTTTTGCGTGCATGCTTTTGTACTTCTACTTATGTGCGTATCTTTTCTACGCGAGTGTTTTTGTGCATTCATATCCTCGAACTATAGTACGTATTTTCGTGATCGCTTTTGGAATCCAATTTTGACCATGTTCGAGTCCGAATTTCGAATTTTGACGTTAGACAAGAATTGTAGCCAACTAAAATAGCTTTCTTATGCCACCGGAAAAGTTGATTTGGAGTCCGGATTGAAAGTTATGCTCGACTTCGTGTACTCTACCAAAGATGTTGACGGATCCACTCTTCTAATTTGATTTTATTTTCCTAATTGCAACTCTTTTGTTACTCTTTGGTCATTTTTGCTTCATGGACACCTAATTTTCGATTTGTACCTATAAGATACTAAATCTACCTATTAAAATAGAAATATAAATTAATCCGAAAAAAAATCCACGTAAACGTAAACGTAGAGTGTTTTTTCTACACTGCACTATATCTTTTGTATCTAGTGGTTTTGTTGTTGTTTGGTTATGCGTATTAAAGTCCTAGTGTTGTAAGGTTTTTAAGAACGTTGTTGCGAATGCACTTTTGCGCATGTTTTTCTTCATGTACGTTTGTGCATGTCTATTTGAGCGAGTGTGTTTGTGCATGTTTGTTGATTTGTATTAATTTCCTAGGATTGTAGTTTGTGTGTTTCATGATCCTTTTTACGAATTCACTTTTACGTGCATGCTTTTGTACTTTTACTTATGTGCTTATCTTTTCTAGCGAGTGTTTTTGTACTTGTTTCTAGATGCGCATTCATGTCCTCGAACTGTAGTACATATTTTGGTGATCGCTTTTGGAATCCAATTTTGACCATGTTCGAGTCCGAATTTTGAATTTTGACGCCAGACAGAAATTGTGGCCAGCTGAAATAGCTTTCTTATGCCGCCGGAACCAGTTGATTTGGAGTCCAGATGAGAAAGTTATGCTTGACTTCGTGGACACTACTAAACATCTTGAGGCATCCACTATTCGAATTTGATTTTATTTTCCTAATTGCAACTCTTTTGTTCCTCTTTGATCATTTTTGCTCCATGGACACCTAATTTTCGATTTGTACCTACAAGATACTTAATCCAACAATTGAAACAGAAATATAAATTAATCCGAAAAATATCTTCGTAAACGTAAGCGTAGAGTGTTATTTCTACACTCCACTTTAAGCGTAGAGTGTTATATCTTTTGTATCTAGTAATTTTGGTGTTTTTTGGTTATGCGTATTAAAGTCCTAGTGTTGTAGTTCGTGTTTTTAAGAACGTTGTTGCGAATACAGTTACGCGCATGTTTTTTTACACGTAAGTTTGTGCATGTCGATTTGAGGGAGTGTGTTTATGCATGTTTGTTGATTTGTATTAATTTCCTAGGATTGTAGTTTGTGTTTTCATGATCCTTTTTGCGAATTCACTTTTACGTGTATGCTTTTGTACTTTTACTTATGTGCGTACCTTTTCTAGCGAGTGATTTTGTGCATGTTTCTTGATGCGCATTCATGTCCTCGAATTGTAGTACGTATTTTCGTGATCGCTTTTGTAATCCAAGTTTGACCATGTTCGAGTCCGAATTTAGAATTTTGACGTTAGACATGAATTGTAGCCAACTGAAATAGCTTTTTTATGCCGCCGGAACCAGTTGATTTGGAGTCGGATGAGAAAGTTATGCGCGAATTCGTGGACACTACCAAAGATTTTGAGGGATCCTGTCTTCTAATTTGATTCTATTTTCCTAATTGCAACTCTTTTGTTACTCTTTGATCATTTTTGCTTCATGGACACCTAATTTTCGATTTGTACCTATAAGATACTAAATCCACCAATTAAAACAGAAATATAAAGTAATCCAAAAAAAATCCACGTAAACGTGAACGTAGAGTGTTATTTCTACACTCCACTGCATCTTTTGTATCCAGTAATTTTGCTGTTGTTTGGTTATGCGTATTAAAGTCCTAGTGTTGTATTTCGTGTTTTTAAGAACGTTGTTGCGAATGCAGCTATGCGCATGTTTTTTACACGTACGTTTGTGCATGTCCATTTGAGCAAGTGTGTTTATGCATGTTTGTTGATTTGTATTAATGTCCTAGGATTCTAGTTTGTGTTTTCTTGATCCTTTTTGCGAATGCACTTTTGCGTGCATGCTTTTGTACTTTTACTTATGTGCGTATCTTTTCTAGAGACTGTTTTTGTGCATTCATATCCTCGAACTATAGTACGTATTTTCGTGATCGATTTTGGAATCCAGTTTTGACCATGTTCGAGTCTGAATTTCAAATTTTGACGTTAAACAGGAATTGTAGCCAGCTGAAATAGCTTTCTTATGCTGCCGGAACCAGTTGATTTGGAGTCCGGATGAGAAAGTTATGCTCGACTTCATGGATACTACCAAAGATGTTGAGGGATCCACTCTTCTAATTTGATTTTATTTTCCTAATTGCAACTCTTTTGTTACTCTTTGATCATTTTTGCTTCATGGACACCTAATTTTCGATTTGTACCTATAAGATACTAAATCCACCAATTAAAACAGAAATATATATTAATCCAAAATAAAATCCACGTAAAGGTAAACGTAGAGTGTTATTTCTACACTCTACTATATCTTTTGTATCTAGTTGTTTTGCTATTGTTTGGTTATGCGTATTAAAGTCCTAGTGTTGTAATGTTTTTAAGAACGTTGTTGCGAATGCACTTTTGCGCATGTTTTTCTACATGTACGTCTGTGCATGTCTATTTGAGCGAGTGTGTTTGTGCATGTTTGTTGATTTGTATTAATTTCCTAGTATTGTAGTTTGTGTTTTCATGATCCTTTTTGCGAATCCAGTTTTACGTGCATGCTTTTGTACTTTTACTTATGTGCGTATGTTTTCTAGCGGGTGCTTTTGTGCATGTTTCTTGATGCGCATTCATGTCCTCGAACAGTAGTACGTATTTTCGTGATCGCTTTTGGAATCCAATTTTGACCATGTTCGAGTCCGAATTTGGAATTTCGACGTCAGACAGGAATTGTAGCCAGCTGAAATAGATTTCTTATGCCGCCGGAACCAGTTGATTTGGAGTCCTGATGAGAAAGTTATGCTCGACTTCGTGGACACTACCAAAGATGTTGAGGGATCCACTATTCTAATTTGATTTTATTTTCCTCATTGCAACTCTTTTGTTACTCTTTGATCAGTTTTGCTTCATGGACACCTAATTTTCCATTTGTACCTATAAGATACTTAATCCAACAATTAAAACAGAAATATAAATTAATCTGAAAAATATCCACGTAAACGTAAACGTAGAGTGTTATTTCTACACTCTACTGTATCTTTTGTATCTAGTAATTTTGCTGTTGTTTGGTTATGCGTATTAATGTCCTAGTGTTGTAGTTCATGTTTTTAAGAACGTTGTTGTGAATGCAGTTATGCGCATGTTTTTTACACGTACGTTTGTGCATGTCGATTTGAGCGAGTGTGTTTATGCATGTTTGTTGATTTGTATTAATTTCCTATGACTGTAGTTTGTGTTTTCATGATCCTTTTTGCGAATTCACTTTTACGTGCATGCTTTTGTACTTTTACTTATGTGCGTATGTTTTCTAGCGGATGCTTTTGTGCATGTTTCTTGATGCGCATTCATGTCCTCGAACTGTAGTACGTATTTTCATGATCGCTTTTGGAATCCAATTTTGACCATGTTCGAGTCCGAATTTCGAATTTTGACGTTAGGCAGGAATTGTAGCCAGCTAAAATAGCTTTCTTATGCCGCCGGAAAAGTTGATTTTCAGTCTGGATGAGAAAGTTATGCTCGACTTCGTGGACTCTACCAAAGATGTAGAGGCATCCACTCTTCTAATTTGATTTTATTTTCCTAATTGCAACTCTTTTGTTACTCTTTGGTCATTTTTACTTCATGGACACCTAATTTTCGATTTGTACCTATAAGATACTAAATCTACCTGTTAAAACAGAAATATAAATTAATCCGAAAAAAAAATCCACGTAAACGTAAACGTAGAATGTATTTTCTCACTCCACTATATCTTTTGTATCTAGTGGTTTTGTTGTTGTTTGGTTATGCGTATTAAAGTCCTAGGGTTGTAATGTTTTTTAGAACGTTGTTGCAAATGCATTTTTGCGCATGTGTTTCTACATGTATGTTTGTGCATGTCTATTTGTGCGAGTGTGTTTGTGCATGTTTGTTGATTTCTATTAATTTCCTAGGATTGTAGTTTTTTTTTTCATGATCCTTTTTGCAAATTCACTTTTACGTGCATGCTTTTGTACTTTTACTTATGTGGGTATCTTTTCTAGCGAGTGTTTTTGTGCATGTTTCTTGATGCACATTCTTGTCCTCGAACTGTAGTACGTATTTTCGTGATCGCTTTTGGAATCCATTTTTGACCATGTTTGAGTCAGAATTTGGAATTTTGACGCCAGACAGAAATTGTAGCGAGCTGAAATAGTTTTCTTATGCCGCCGAAACCAGTCGATTTGGAGTTGAGATGAGAAAGTTATGCTCGACTTCGTGGACACTACCAAAGATCTTGAGGGATCCACTCTTCTAATTTGATTTTATTTTCCTAATTGCAACTCTTTTGTTCCTCTTTGATCATTTTTGCTTCATGGACACCTAATTTTTGATTTGTACCTATAAGATACTTAATACAACAATTAAAACAGAAATATAAATTAATTTGAAAGATATCCACGTAAACGGAAACGTATAGTGTTATTTCTACACTCCACTGTATATCTTTTGTATCTAGTAGTTTTGCTGTTGTTTGGTTATGCGTATTCAAGTCCTAGTGTTGTAGTTCGTGTTTTTAAGAACGTTGTTGCGAATGCAGTTATGCGCATGTTTTTTTTACACGTACGTTTGTGCATGTCAATTTTAGTGAGTGTGTTTATGCATGTTTGTTGATTTGTATTAATTTCCTATGAGTGTAGTTTGTGTTTTCATGATCCTTTTTGCGAATTCACTTTTACGTGCATGCTGTTGTACTTTTACTTATGTGCGTATGTTTTCTAGCAGATGCTTTTGTGCATGTTTCTTGATGCGCATTCATGTCCTCGAACTGTAGTACGTATTTTCGTGATCGCTTTTGGAATCCAATTTTGACCATGTTCGAGTAAGAATTTGGAATTTTGACGTCAGACAGGTATTGTAGCCAGCTGAAATAGATTTGTTATGCCGCTGGAACCAGTTGATTTGGAGTCCGGATGAGAAAGTTATGCTCGACTTCATGGACACTACCAAAGATGTTGAGGGATCCACTATTCTAATTTGATTTTATTTTCCTCATTGCAACTCTTTTGTTACTCTTTGATCAGTTTTGCTTCATGGACACCTAGGCAATGTTTGGAACCGTTTTTATTTTGTTCTCACTGTTTCCCCAAAATAAAATGGGATTTATTACACTTTTCAAATCATTTTCTCAAAACAATTTCAAAAGTTTCTCTCTCCTCCAGACATGATGTGACTGCTACAGTAAAATGATTTGATTGCTACAGTAAAAAATGTCTTCACTAAAAAACAAATAAACATCACTTCACCTTTCAATTTTCTTCTTCAAAAATATCTTTTTCTAACACTTTTAAACATGATTAAACTTCTACAGTGTATTTTGTCTCCTTCCAAATACAAACAAACATTACTTTCATTCTCAAATTATTCCCCCAAAACATATTTCCTCAAAATGAAATCAAAATAAGATCCAAAACGGTTCCAAACATTGCCCTAATTTTCCGTTTGTACCTATAAGACACTTAATCCAACAATTAAAACAGAAATATAAATTAATCCGAAAAATATCCACGTAAACGTAAACGTAGAGTGTTATTTCTACACTCCACTGTATCTTTTGTATCTAGTAATTTTGCTGTTTTTTGGTCATGCGTATTAATGTCCTAGTGTTGTAGTTCATGTTTTTAAGAACGTTGTTGCGAATGCAGTTATGCGCATGTTTTTTACACGTACGTTTGTGCATGTCGATTTGAGCGTGTGTGTTTATGCATGTTTGTTTATTTGTATTACTGTCCTGGGATTGTAGTTTGTGTTTTCATGATCCTTTTTGCGAATGCACTTTTGCGTGCATGCTTTTGTACTCTTACTTATGTGCGTATCTTTTCTAGCGAGTGTTTTTGTGCATGTTTCTTGATGCGCATTCATGTCCTCAAACTGTAAGACGTATTTTCATGATCGATTTTGGAATCCAATTTTGACCATGTTCGAGTCCGAATTTCGAATTTTGACATTAGACAGGAATTGTAGCCAGCTGAAATAGATTTCTTTTGCCGCCGGAAAAGTTGATTTGCAGTCCGGATGAGAAAGTTATGCTCGACTTCGTGGACTCCACCAAAGATGTAGAGGGATCCACTCTTCTAATTTGATTTTATTTTCCTAATTGCAACTCTTTTGTTACTCTTTGGTCATTTTTGCTTCATGGACACCTAATTTTCGATTTGTACCTATAAGATACTAAATCTACCTAAGTACGTATTTTCGTGATCGCTTTCGGAATCCATTTTTGACCATGTTCGAGTCAGAATTTGGAATTTTGACGCCAGACAGAATTTGTAGCGAGCTGAAATAGCTTCCTTATGCCGCCGAAACCAGTTGATTTGGAGTTCAGATGAGAAAGTTATGCTCGACTTCGTGGACACTACCAAAGATCTTGAGGGATCCACTCTTCTAATTTGATTTTATTTTCCTAATTGCAACTCTTTTGTTCCTCTTTGATCATTTTTGCTTCATGGACACCTAATTTTCGATTTGTACCTATAAGATACTTAATACAACAATTAAAACAGAAATATAAATTAATTAGAAAGATATTCACGTAAACGTAAACGTAGAGTGTTATTTCTACACTCCACTGTATATCTTTTGTATCTAGTAATTTTGCTTTGGTTTGGTTATGCGTATTCAAGTCCTAGTGTTGTAGTTCGTGTTTTTAAGAACGTTGTTGCGAATGCAGTTATGCGCATGTTTTTTTACACGTACGTTTGTGCATGTCAATTTGAGTGAGTGTGTTTATGCATGTTTGTTGATTTGTATTAATTTCCTATGATTGTAGTTTGTGTTTTCGTGATCCTTTTTGCGAATTCACTTTTACGTGCATGCTTTTGTACTTTTACTTATGTGCGTATCTTTTCTAGCGAGTGTTTTTGTGCATTCATGTCCTCGAACTGTAGTACGTATTTTCGTGATCGCTTTTGGAATCCAATTTTGACCATGTTCGAGTCCGAATTTCGAATTTTCACGTTAGACAGGAATTGTAGCCAGCTGAAATAGCTTTCTTATGCTGCCAGAACCAGTTGATTTGGAGTCCGGATGAAAAAGTTATGCTGGACTTCATGGACACTACCAAAGATGCCGAGGGATCCACTCTTCTTATTTGATTTTATTTTCCTAATTGCAACTCTTTTGTTACTCTTTGATCATTTTTGCTTCATGGACACCTAATTTTTGATTTGTAACTATAAGATACTAAATCCACCAATTTAAACAGAAATATATATTAAGCCAAAATAAAATCCACGTAAAGGTAAACGTAGAGTGCTATTTCTACATTCCACTGTATCTTTTGTATCTAGTTGTTTTGCTGTTGTTTGGTTATGCGTATTAAAGTCCTAGTGTTGTAATGTTTTTGAGAACGTTGTTGCGAATGCACTTTTGCTCATCTTTTTCTACATGTACGTCTGTGCATGTCTATTTGAGTGAGTTTGTTTGTGCATGTTTGTTGATTTGTATTAATTTCCTAGGACTGTAGTTTGTGTTTTCATGATCCTTTTTGCGAATGCTCTTTTACGTGCATGCTTTTGTACTTTTACTTATGTGCGTATCTTTTCTAGCAAGTGTTTTTGTGCATGTTTCTTGATGCGCATTCATGTCCTCGAACTGTAGTATGTATTTTCGTGATCGCTTTTGTAATCCAATTTTGACCATGTTCGATTCCGAATTTAGAATATTGACGTTAGACAGGAATTGTAGCCAGCTGAAATAGCTTTCTGATGCCGCTGGAACCAGTTGATTTGGAGTCCGGATGAGAAAGTTATGTTGGGGTTCGTGCATGTATACGCAGCGGAGTTTAAAAATTTTATATCGAACTAGTTTCGATTACATGCATAAACTAATCACATAGTCAACGTACCTTAACGCTTCCGCCATACATATGGTAATTGTCGATTTAATTGAAAAATACATAACACCGAAAATCACGAAACATGCTTATTCATCATTCAATGAAATCGAAACACGTAATCACATATTACTCATAATCATAAATCATAATTCATACAAACATGCTCGAATTAATTTACGAAAGTTTCGATTTATTTACCTCTTGTAGCGTGAGATTTCGACGAATCGAAACCTAGAACGAATCACGTACAAGCTGATCCAGCAAGCAACGAACGGCGACGAATGGCAGCAGCAGCGGCGGCGCGTGAGCGGCAGTGCGGCGCGTGCGGCGGTGCGTGGATTCGTCGGGGCAGCAGCTCCTCTCCAATTAGGTTTCACCTCGTATTTTCGACCCACTCGAACTACAGCACTAGATGTAAACGAGTTAGATAACAACACGAATAAAACGAAGGAAAAAGAGGAGAAAACCGGTGGTTTTCCGGCGGTGGCGCGTGAGCGGCAGCAACGGCCGAAGGGGGCTGAGCGGCTAGGGTTTTTGTGCTGAAAAATCTGATCTCAAACTCTTGTTTGAGGTCTATTTATACCTAGGGTTTTCAACCCTAGCGGGCTTAAGTCATTGGGCTTGACCCACTGATGCATTAAACCCATTCTCTCGTCGGCCTCGTTTCTAATAAATGATCGTTCACAAAATTATAACAAAATTATATTTGTGACGAGCTCAAAGTCGTCGTCGATACGAATGCCTCTTCGAAATTTCCAATTTCCAAAATTGGAAACTTCCACTTCAGTGGACTTGCTAAATCGGGAAACTTCCCAATTTAGAAAGTTCACTAAATTCCGCATTTCTCTCTTTCTCTACGTTTATTCCGATTCGCAATCCACAATTACGAATCTTGGATTCAATCATATCGACATCCAATCGTTCAAAGATTAACACATTAATCTATGCTTGTTGTTATCAAGGATCTATATTACACGAGAAGTGTGACCCTCAATGGTTCAGGTGTATGCTAGCCGTGGGCTCACAACTCTTTGTGATTCGAACAACACATTGTTCTTATACGAACTCCTCCCAAGAGTCCCGATTAGAGTAAAACTCATTTTACCTAATCCCGATCAAATCGGTGCCCAACGAATCAAGATTGGCGTCTAGCAACTACGCATCATGATTCCCTAGATACAAGTGAAGTGCCTGCAAGAACCTTATGATATAGTTAGCGTACAGTACGATCCCTTCGTAGCACATGTCCCGATTGAACTAGAGGCATTGGTTCACCGAGACCTCTTATAAAGTTCAATAACCGTGCGAACGTTCTAGGTATTATAAATCCGTTCGTGTGCGACTTAGGGAAACACATTTCCCTAATCACCCCACTATCAACTCTGGCCAGAGATTCCATGGATTATAAACCGTCAGAACACACAGGAAATCCATGACTACTCAAGCGCTCGAATCCCCTACTACAATGCACAGACTTCACACTAGATTTCGGATTGCACGAACGTTGGCCCTTGGAGTGGTCCGCGGTGGGACTCAGGGACAGGTCACGATACAATCGGTCCTCTAGTGAAGTCACGGTGATGTCTGGGTCTTAAGGACTAATGGTGTACAACTATATCTCAGAAACCTATTACTCGATGAATGAGAACCACTTATAGATTTCTAGGGCGAGGGAGTTCAGTGAACTCATCCAGTATGAGCACCCACTCAAGTATGCCGATGTCATAACACCGAGGACTGATGAGACGCAGTACACATACACTAAGTGCTAGTCTCAAAAGGGAAAGGCCGGTATCCTCATTATTGGCGTAACCCATCGACTAGGAACAAGTTTTAACAGTTACATTACATTGTTGAGTTATCTCACGATTCTACTAGATCAACTCACAGTAATAGAGTAACTCGTTAGGACTATATCTATGCTGCTTGCATGGGATAACAGATATAGAATGCCAAATAAGATATTTTATTATTACGAACGAAAAACGATTGTTTTATTACAAAGAAAAGAGAAAGACCACAGCCACAAGTTGGCTTGCCGGTCACCTACTCTAACAATCTCCCACTTGACCTAAAGCCAACTACTCATAAATCTAAGTCCCATCGACTCTCGATGTTTCTCGTGGACTGATCCTGACAATGGCTTGGTGAAGGGATCTGCAATATTGTCCTCCGAGGTGACTCTGTCTAGCTTGACTTCACCTCTCTCTATGATCTCTCGGATCACATGGTATTTTCTCAACACGTGCTTCGACTTCTGATGAGCTCTTGGTTCCTTAGCTTGCGCTACGGCTCCGTTGTTATCGCAGTACAGCCGTACTGGATCGCTAGCGTTCGGAAATACACCCAACTCTTGGATGAATTTCCTAATCCATGACCCTTCCTTTGAAGCATCTGATGCTGCAATATATTCACCCTCGGTGGTGGAATCAGCCGTCGTGCCTTGTTTGGAACTCTTCCAACACACGGCACCCCCGTTGACTTTGAATATATACCCCGAGTTTGACTTTGAGTCATCCACGTCCGATTGAAAACTAGAATCCGTGAAGCCTTCTAATTTCAACTCGGTATCCCCATAGACCAAAAACAAATCTCGAGTTCTTCGCAAGTACTTGAGAATGTCCTTCACAGCCTTCCAATGGGCTGGGCCGGGGTCGGACTGATATCTGCTTGTGACGCTCACAGCATACGCAATATCAGGTCATGTACACAGCATGCCATACATTATGCTTCCTATAGCGGATGCATAAGGTGTCCTTTTCATCTCCTCGATTTCCATTTGCGTTTGAGGACGCATGGATTTCGAGAGACGAACCCCATGGGACATGGGCAAGAATCCCTTCTTGGATTCTTCCATGCTAAACCGTTTAAGAACGGTGTCTATGTACATGGATTGGGACAAGCCAAGCAATCTCCTCGATCTATCTCTATAGATCCGTATTCCCAATACGTAGGATGCTTCTCCCAAATCCTTCATCGAGAAACGTGTGGATAACCATACTTTAGTCGACTGCAACATCCCTACATCATTCCCAATGAGTAGTATGTCATCAACATAAAGTACAAGAAAAGTCACTGCACTCCCACTAACCCTCTTGTAGACACAAGGTTCCTCCGGGTTTTTCACAAATTCAAACTCTTTGATAGTTGTGTCGAACCTTTTGTTCCAACTACGGGATGCTTGTTTCAATCCATAAATGGATCGCTGGAGTTTGCAAACCTTTTGCTCATCTCCAGAAGATATGAAGCCTTCCGGCTGCGCCATGTAAATTTCTTCCTCAATGTCCCCATTAAGGAAAGCGGTCTTCACATCCATTTGCCATATCTCGTAGTCATACCACGCAGAGATGGCCAGCAAAATTCTAATGGACTTAAGCATAGCAATTGGAGAGAAGGTTTCCTCATAGTCAACTCCTTGCTTTTGAGTATAACCCTTCGCTACCAATCTAGCCTTGTAGGTCGATACCTTTCCATCTACTCCAATTTTCTTCTTATAGATCCACTTGCAGCCTATGGGAACAATTCCCTCGGGTGGATCTACCAAGGTCCATACCTTGTTGGAGTACATAGAGTCCATTTCGGATTTCATGGCATTTAGCCAATGTCCCTTGTCTGTATCTGATACAGCTTCGTTGAAAGTTCTAGGATCACATCCTTGGTCAACTTCATCAACGAGGAATAACCTATCGGGCGCTCTCCGAACTCTTTCGGATCTACGCAGCGACGGTTCAGGAGGTATGTTAGTGGTTTGTTGAATTGGTTCATTATCTGATTGTTGTGCTTGAACTTCAGATTGTGGTTCTCGAACTTCTTCGAGATCAACTACACTGCCCTTTCTATCCGATAGAAATTCCTTCTCAAGGAACACGGCATTTCTCGAGACGAACACCTTAGCCTCGGAAACATAGTAGAATTCGTATCCCATGGAATCCTCGGGATACCCCACAAAATAGCATAGGTCGGATTTTCCATCCAACTTATCTCCCACTAGCCGCTTCACGTAAGCGGGACAACCCCATATCCTAATATGTTTAAACGTGGGTTTCTTGGAGTGCCAAAGTTCATAAGGTGTGGAGTTAACTGCTTTGGTATTAACCCTATTCAGCAAATACACGGCAGTTAGCAGTGCATGACCCCACAGGTATGCCGGTAGCTCGGTGAACCCCATCATAGATCGAACCATGTCTAACAGTGTTCGATTCCGACGTTCGAAAACTCCATTAAGTTGAGGAGTTCCAGGAGGAGTCCATTGAGACAGAATCCCATTCTCTTTAAGATAGTCTATAAACTCAGTACTTAAGTATTCGCCACCACGATCGGATCGTAGTTTCTTAATACGTCTACCGAGTTGGTTTTCTACTTGGTGTCTAAAATCTTTGAACCTTTCAAAAGTTTCAGACTTATACTTCATTAAGTACACGAAACCATACCTAGAATAATCATCGGTAAAGGTAACGAAGTAGTTAAAACCACCCCTAGCACTAACGCTTAGTGGACCACACACGTCTGAATGGATCAAATCCAAAAGACCCTCGGCTCGTTCCATCTTCCCTTTGAAGGGAGTCTTGGTCATTTTTCCTTTAAGGCAGGATACACAAGTTTGTAGTGATTTCACGTCCTCCAAGGAGAACATTCTTTCACTTACAAACTTGTTCATCCTTCTTAAGGAAATGTGACCAAGTCGAGCGTGCCAAAGTTGTGCGGGGTTAAGACTTATATCTTTTCGTTTTGCTGATATAACGTTAATTGGTATTTCATTTGGATTTAGTTCATATAAGTTGTTTATAAGTTGTCCCTTACAAATCATATTTTGTTCCTTTTGTATAATGCAAATCGAATTTCCAAAAACAAAAGTAAAACCTTCATTATCCAAAACAGGAATAGAAATAAGGTTTCGAATAAGTGACGGAACAAATAAACAATTGTTCAAAACAATGGAAAAACTTGAATCCAAAACAGAAAGATAAATTGTCCCAATGGCTTCTTCAGCAGCAACCCTTGCTCCGTTTCCCATTCTTAGGTAGGTCTCACCCACATTAAGCTTCCTACTTCTTGTCATGAGCTCCAAATCATTACAAAGATCTGAGCCACAACCAGTATCCAATACCCAAGCAGAAGATTTAACGGACAAATTAACTTCAACTAAATACGTACCCTTTTCAGAACGTTTCTGATCGAGGTAAGCCTTGCAGTTGCGTCTCCTCTACTAGGAGCACATGTTTCAGATTGCGAAACCAATCCAAATAGTTTGGACCGGTGAGTTTGTTTTGGTCGAGGATAGAGGAAAGGGGATGTTTGGACATTGTTGATGAGAAAATTTTAAGAAGACAATAATTAGAGTTTGGTTCGTAATAATCGTTAAAATTAAAATTTTGGACTTTTATGTTTTAATTGTTCTCCCACTAATTTTATCGAATTCCACCACCCTCTAGCAGACAATCGAGAAAACTTATTTTTCTTTAATGGGCTTTAGGTCCAATAGCGCTAATGTAACCCGTAGTTAATCTATCCCGATTACATAAGCCTAAAGGTAGAGTACTATCAATCACATCACTATGTGACCCTAAAGATCGATTTACCTCACACTTGATAATGACCTAAGTTAATCTAGCGAATATCAAAATCTTCGTATGTCAAGTCTAGCCTACCAATATGAGATGTCATAGATCCAACTATATCAAACTAATGCAATCCCTAGTTAATCTAGCCGACCACATTAATCCAACATAATTTTATCTATGACCGTATCTCCATCTAATGTCAATTAAATTACAGCTTATCCCACAATAGCACTCCCCGCTAACACGGCTTACTGCACTATTATGAGAGGCTACACATAATTTAATTGTTGGTAGAAGGAAAGAAAAATTCAACAATTTGGTTTTTCTTTATAGCTTGATAATTATTCTTGATTAAGAATGAGGGATTTTATTTATTAAATCTTATTAGCTCATCGGAAGTTTTCGGTTATGATCGTTTGTGATTCCTACAACTATGTTCTCTAGGTATGTGGAAACGCATATTGATCCTAAGAGAGACATACGATCATCATCGTACTTAATCACAATTATTCATCTCATGAATTAATTAATTAATACGATAAATTGCAAATATAATTAACGGACCTCCTTCATTCATAAATCATTCAAATAAGAATGAAGCCCATTAATTATTTGCCATCTAATTTGTGTTCCATTAATTAAACTAATTTAACAATTAAATTAAATAATTAATCCAACACTATTCTTTGAATTCAAATTATATTAATGGATCAATTATCTAATTTGGGTTTAATTGATAAATAATTTCAAAAAGTAAAAATCAATTAATTTTTAATATTAATTTCAGAAAATCAAATTAATTTTTTTTTTTTTTTTTTTTTTTTTGTTGTGGTGACCGGACCGGTCGGACCGGTCGGACCGGACCGGTTCGGTCAGCTGAAAAACAGCAGAAAAAATATAATTTTTCAAAATTAAAATTTTTTATATTTTCTGAAATATTCAAAATATTTAATTAATATTAAAACACCCAATTAGATTACACCAATAATTCAACAATTCAACAAATCGAAGCATGCTTTCGAAAATGATAAACACGTTGACAAATAAACGATTAACCCGTGGCTCTGATACCACTGTTGGGGTTCGTGCATGTATACGCAGCGGAGTTTAAAAATTTTATATCGAACTAGTTTCGATTACATGCATAAACTAATCACATAGTCAACGTACCTTAACGCTTCCGCCATACATATGGTAATTGTCGATTTAATTGAAAAATACATAAAACCGAAAATCACGAAACACTGATGCATTAAACCCATTCCCTCGTCAGCCTCGTTTCTAATAAACGATCGTTCACAAAATTATAACAAAATTATATTTGTGACGAGCTCAAAGTCCTCGTCGATACGAATGCCTCTTCGAAATTTCCAATTTCCAAAATTGGAAACTTCCACTTCAGTGGACTTGCTAAATCGGGAAACTTCCCAATTTAGAAAGTTCACTAAATTCCGCATTTCTCTCTTTCTCTACGTTTATTCCGATTCGCAATCCACAATTACGAATCTTGGATTCAATCATATCGACATCCAATCGTTCAAAGATTAACACATTAATCTATGCTTGTTGTTATCAAGGATCTATATTACACGAGAAGTGTGACCCTCAATGGTTCAGGTGTATGCTAGCCGTGGGCTCACAACTCTTTGTGATTCGAACAACACATTGTTCTTATACGAACTCCTCCCAAGAGTCCCGATTAGAGTAAAACTCATTTTACCTAATCCCGATCAAATCGGTGCCCAACAAATCAAGATTGGCGTCTAGCAACTACGCATCATGATTCCCTAGATACAAGTGAAGTGCCTGCAAGAACCTTATGATATAGTTAGCGTACAGTACGATCCCTTCGTAGCACATGTCCCGATTGAACTAGAGGCATTGGTTCACCGAGACCTCTTATAAAGTTCAATAACCGTGCGAACGTTCTAGGCATTATAAATCCGTTCGTGTGCAACTTAGGGAAACAAATTTCCCTAATCACCCCACTATCAACTCTGGCCAGAGATTCCATGGATTATAAACCGTCAGAACACACAGGACATCCATGACTACTCAAGCGCTCGAATCCCCTACTACAATGCACAGACTTCACACTAGATTTCGGATTGCACGAACGTTGGCCCTTGGAGTGGTCCGCGGTGGGACTCAGGGACAGGTCACGATACAATCGGTCCTCTAGTGAAGTCACGGTGATGTCTGGGTCTTAAGGACTAATGGTGTACAACTATATCTTAGAAACCTATTACTCGATGAATGAGAACCACTTATAGATTTCTAGGGCGAGGGAGTTCAGTGAACTCATCCAGTATGAGCACCCACTCAAGTATGCCGATGTCACAACACCGAGGACTGATGAGACGCAGTACACATACACTAAGTGCTAGTCTCAAAAGGGAAAGGCCGGTATCCTCATTATTGGCGTAGCCCATCAACTAGGAACAAGTTTTAACAGTTACATTACATTGCTGAGTTATCTCACGATTCTACTAGATCAACTCACAGTAATAGAGTAACTCGTTAGGACTATATCTATGCTGCTTGCATGGGATAACAGATATAGAATGCCAAATAAGATATTTTATTATTACGAACGAAAAACGATTGTTTTATTACAAAGAAATGAGAAAGACCACAGCCACAAGTTGGCTTGCCGGTCACCTACTCTAACAAGTTATGCTCGAATTCGTGGACACTACCAAAGATGTTCAGGGATCCTGTCTTCTAATTTGATTTTATTTTCCTTATTGCAACTCTTTTGTTACTCTTTGATCATTTTTACTTCATGGACACCTAATTTTTGATTTGTACCTATAAGATACTAAATCCACCAATTAAAATAGAAATATAAATTAATCCAAAAAAAATCCACGTAAACGTAAACGTAGAGTGTTATTTCAACACTCCACTGCATCTTTTGTATCAAGTAATTTTGCTGTTTGTTTGGTTATGCGTATTAAAGTCCTAGTGTTGTATTTCGTGTTATTAAGAACGTTGTTGCGAATGCAGTTATGCACATGTTTTTTTACACGTACGTTTGTGCATGTCCATTTGAGCGAGTGTGTTTATGCATGTTTGTTGATTTGTATTAATGTCCTACGATTCTAGTTTGTGTTTTCATGATCCTTTTTGCGAATGCACTTTTGCGTGCATGCTTTTGTACTTTTACTTATGTGCGTATCTTTTCTAGCGAGTGTTTTTGTGCATGTTTCTTGATGCGTATTCATGTCCTCGAACTGTAGTACGTATTTTCGTGATCGCTTTTGGAATCCAAATTTGACCATGTTCGAGTCCAAATTTGGAATGTTACGTTAGATACGAATTGTAGCCTGCTGAAATAGCTTTCTTATGCCGCTCGAACCAGTTGATTTGGAGTCCGGATGAGAAAGTTATGCTCGACTTCATGGACACTACCAAAGATGTTGTGGGATCCACTCTTCTAATTTGATTTTATTTTCCTAATTGTAACTCTTCTGTTACTCTTCGATCATTTTTGCTTCATGGACACCTAATTTTCGATTTGTACCTATAAGTTACTTAATCCACCTATTAAAATAGAAATATATATTAAACCAAAAAAAATCCAGGTAAACGTAAACGTAGAGTGTTATTTCTACACTCCACTGTATCTTTTGTATCTAGTTGTTTTGCTGTTGTTTGGTTATGCATATTAAAGTCCTAGTATTGTAATGTTTTTAAGAACGTTGTTGCGAATGCACTTTTGCGCATGTTTTTCTACATGTGCGTCTGTGCATATTTGTTGATTTGTTTTACTGTTCTAGGATTGTAGTTTGTGTTTTCACGATCCTTTTTGCGAATGCACTTTTGTGTCTGTACTTTTGTGCATGCTTTTGTACTTTTACTTATGTGCGTATCTTTTCTAGCGAGTGTTTTTGTGCATGTTTCTTGATGCGCATTCATGTCCTCAAACTGTAGTACGTATTTTCGTGATCGCTTTTGGAATCAAATTTTGACCATGTTCGAGTCCGAATTCGGAAATTTGTCGTTAGACAAGAATTGTGGCCAGCAGAAATAGCTATCTAAAACCACCAAAATTAGTGATTTGGAGTCCGGATGAGAAAGCTATGCTCGACTTCGTGGACACTACCAAAGATGTTTAAGGACCCTCTCTTCTAATTTGATTTTATTTTCCTTATTGCAACTCTTTTCTTACTCTTTGATTATTTTTGCTTCATGGACACCTAATTTTCGATTTGTACCTATAAGATACTAAACCCACCAATTAAAACAGAAAGATAAATTAATCCAAAAAACAAAATCCACATAAACGTAAACGTAGAGTGTTATTTCTACACTCCAATGTACCTTTTGTATCTAGTGGTTTTGCTGTTACTTGGTTATGCGTATTAAAGTCCTAGTGTTGTAATGTTATTAAGAACGTTGTTGCGAATGCACTTTTGCGCATGTTTTTCTACATGTACGTTTGTGCATGTCTATTTGAGCGAGTGCGTTTGTGCATGTTTGTTGATTTGTATTAATGTCCTAGGATTGTAGTTTGTGTTTTCATGATCCTTTTTGCGAATGCACTTTTACGTGCATGCTTTTGTACTTTTACTTATGTGCGTATCTTTTCTAGCGAGTGCCTTTGTGCATGTTTCTTGATGCCCATTCATGTCATCTGTTGGGTGCTTAATACCTAACACGCAAGTGCACGTATCGCAAACAAGTAGTAAAAGTGGACTCATGAGAGTCGGATGTCGATCCCACTGGGAATACTCAAATTATCTAATCCTAAGTACCAAATTCTAACAATTATGATTTTTATCCAGCCTACGCAAAGTTGTCAACTTTAATCAACTAAATAATTAAACTAATTACGAAAGCACTTAAACACGAGAAAATATCAATAAAAACGGACCTAGGATTTTATCTCCCCCCTATGCAGGAATTGCTCACCCAAAACCCCTCAATCATGAAATATATGATTCATGATTATTAACCCGAGACACTAATTTACTCATAATCCGATGTCGCGTGTATTATGAGTCTATTAATCATAAACGGTTCACTATATGTCTATGGAAACAAATTATGAACAAAGCATTAACTAACAAGTCTCGTAAATAGATATCTAAGGTGATATATGTATGTCTCCAACACCACATGCAATTCACACACTCATCCGGTGAAAACTACTCGAAGGTTCTTATACTTACCGTCTAATTATCAAAATAGCTCTGTCGAGTCAATCCCAATAATCACAGATAAAGCACATAAATTGATCAAGTTCATGCACTAACAATCATAACATGTATAAGAAATAATCATGAAATCATAATTGCATAATCTCAAGAAAACGGGTTCACCATCCCCACATAGGGTTCCAACAAAATCCTAGATTAAAAACTTAGCTACTCATGTTCTATACGAAAAACATAATAAAAATATAAAAACACATAGATTAAGAAAAGATAGATAAAAGAAGAATTGTGATGAAGATTTGTCAATTCTCCATCTTCGATTCTTTGTTCTCTCGCTCCTCTCGCTCCAAGGTTGTGTCCTAAAGTCGTCTAATTCGTGCTTGGTTTGGCCTTAAATAGATGCCCCAACTTTGTAGATGATTTTAGGTTTCCTTGTGTGATTAAAAGTCCAAAATTGTCTCCAGCGTGTGTTAGGGCTTTTGTACTTTTACTTATGTGCGTATATTTTCTAGCGAGTGTTTTTGTGCCTGTTTCTTGATGCACATTCATGTCCTCGAACTGTAGTACGTATTTTCATGATCGCTTTTGGGATCCAATTTTGACCATGTTCGAGTCCGAATTTTGAAATTTGCCGTTAGACTGGAATTGTAGCCAGCTAAAATAGCTTTCTAATGCCGCCCGAACAAGTTGAGTTGGAGTCCGAATGAGAAAGTAATGCTCGACATCGTGGACACTACCAAAGATTTTTAGGGATTCTCTCTTCTATTTTGATTTTATTTTCCTAATTGCAACTCCTTTCTTACTCTTTGATCATTTTGTCTTCCTGGAAACCTAATTTTCGATTTATACCTATAAGGTACCAAATCCACCAATTAAAACAGAAATATAAATTGATCCGAAAAAAAATCCACGAATACGTAAACTTAGAGTTTTATTTCTTCAATCCACTGTATCTTTTTTATCTAGTGTTTTTGTTGTTGTTTGTTGATGCGTATTAATGTCCTAGTATTGCAGTTTGTGTTTCTTAAGAACGTTATTGCGAATGCACTTTTGCGCATGTTTTTTTACATGTACATTTGAGCATGTCCATTTGAGCGAGTGTCCTTGTGCATGTTTGTTGATTTATATTAATGTCCTATGATTGTAGTTTTTCTTTTTATGATCCTCTTTGCGAATGCACTTTTGCGTGAGTACTTTTGTGCATGCTTTTGTACTTTTACTTTTGTGCGTATGTTTTATAGCGAGTGTTTCTGTGCACATTTTTTGATGCGCATTTATGACCTCGAACTGTAGTACGTAATTTCATGATTGCTTTTGGAATCCAATTTTGACCATGTTCGAGACCGAATTTGGAAATTTGCCGTTGGACTAGTATTGTAGCCAGGTGAAATAGCTTTCTAATGCAGCCGGAACCTGTTGATTTGGAGTCCGGATGATAAAGTTATGCTCGACTTCGTGGACACTACCAAAGATGTTTTGTGATTCTCTCTTCTAATTTGATTTTATTTTTCTAATTGCAACTATTTTCTTACTATTGGATCATTTTTGCTTCCTGGACACCTAATTTTCGAGTTGTACCTATAAAAATTATTCACTTCAATGTAAACGTAGAGTTTTATTTCAACACTCCAGTGTATCTTTTTTATCTAGATTTTTTGTTGTAGTTTGCTGATGCGCACTAAAGTCCTAGTATTGTAGTTTATGTTTTTAACAACGCCGTTGCGAATGCACCTTTGCGTATGTTTTTTTACACGTACGTTTGGGCATGTCTATTTGAGCGAGTGTGCTTGCGCCTGTTTGTTGATTTGTATTAAAGTCCTAGAATTGTAATTTGTGTTTTCATGATCCTTTTTGCGAATGCACTTTTGCGTGAGTACTTTTGTGCATGCTTTTGTACTTTTACTTATGTGCGTATCTTTTCTACCGAGTGTTTTTGTGCACTTTTCTGATGTGCATTCATGTCTTCGAACTAAAGTACGTATTTTGATGATGGCTTTTGGAATCCAATTTTGACCGGGTTCGACTCCAAATTTGGAAACTTCCCGTTAGACATTATATTGGGGCCAGCTGAAATAGCTTTCTTATGCCGCCAGAACTAGTTGAT
>NW_012193378.1:84939-117580 GCF_000504015.1 Erythranthe guttata
CTTTTACTTATGTGCGTATCTTTTCTAGCAAGTGTTTTTGTGCACCTTTCTTGATGCGCATTCATGTCCTCAATTTGTAGTACGGATTTTCATGATCGCTTTTGGAATCCAATTTTGACCATGTTCGTGTCCGAATTTGGAAATTTGTCATTACTCAGGAATTGTAGCCAGCTGAAATAGCTTTCTAATGCCACCGGAACAAGTTGATTTGAAGTCCGGATGAGAAAGTTAGGCTCGACTTCGTGGACACTACCAAAGATGTCGAGGGATTCTCTCTTCTAATTTGATTTTATTTTCCTAATTGCAACTCTTTTCTTACTCTTTGATCATTTTTGCTTCCTGGACACCTAATTTTCGATTTGTACCTATAAGATACAAAATCCACCAATTAAAACATAAATATAAATTAATTCGAAAAAAAATCCACGTAAACGTAGAGTTTTATTTCAACACTCCAGTGTATCTTTTTTATCTAGTGTTTTTGCGGTTTTTTGTTGATGCATATTAAAGTCCTAGTATTGTAGTTCGTGTTTTTAACAACGTTGTTGCGAATGCACTTTTGCGTATGTTTTTTTACATGTACGTTTGGGCATGTCTATTTGAGCGAGTGTGCTTGTGCATGTTTGTTGATTTTTATTAATGTCCTAGGATTGTAGTTTGTGTTTTCATGATCATTTTTGCGAATGCAGTTTTGCATGAGTAGTTTGTGCATGCTTTTGTACTTTTACTTATGTGCGTATCTTTTCTACCGAGTGTTTTTGTGCACTTTTCTGATGTGCGTTCATGTCCTCGAACTGAAGTACGTATTTTGATGATGGCTTTTGGAATCCAATTTTGACCATGTTCGACTCCAAATTTGGAAACTTGCCGTTAGACAAGAATTGTAGCCAGCTGAAATAGCTTTCTTATGCCGCCAGAACTAGTTGATATGGAGTCCGGATGAGAAAGTTATGCTAAAATTCGTGGATACTACCAAAGATGTTCATGGTTTCTCTCTTCTAATTTGATATTATTTTCTTAATTGCAACTCTTTTCTTACTCTTTGATCATTTTTGCTTCTTGGACACCTAATTTTCGATTTGTACCTATAAGATACCAAGTCCACCAATTAAAACAAGAATATAAATTAATCCGGAAAAAAATCCACGTAAACATAAAAGTAGAGTTTTATTTCTACACTCCACTTTATCTTTTTAATCTAGTGTTTTTGTTGTTGTTTGTTTGCGTATTAAAGTCCTAGTATTGTAGTTTGTATTTTTAAGAACGCAGTTGCGAATGCACTTTTGCACATGTTTTATTCCATGTATGTTTGTGTATGTCCATGTGAGCGAGTGTGCTTGTGCACGTTTGTTGATTTGTATTAATGTCCTAGGATTGTACTTTGTGTTTTTATAATCCTTTTTGCGAATGCGCGAGTACTTTTGTGCATGCTTTTGTACTTTTACTTATGTGCGTATCTTTTCTAGCAAGTGTTTTTGTGCACCTTTCTTGATGCGCATTCATGTCCTCAATTTGTAGTACGGATTTTCATGATCGCTTTTGGAATCCAATTTTGACCATGTTCGTGTCCGAATTTGGAAATTTGTCATTACTCAGGAATTGTAGCCAGCTGAAATAGCTTTCTAATGCCACCGGAACAAGTTGATTTGAAGTCCGGATGAGAAAGTTAGGCTCGACTTCGTGGACACTACCAAAGATGTCGAGGGATTCTCTCTTCTAATTTGATTTTATTTTCCTAATTGCAACTCTTTTCTTACTCTTTGATCATTTTTGCTTCCTGGACACCTAATTTTCGATTTGTACCTATAAGATACAAAATCCACCAATTAAAACATAAATATAAATTAATTCGAAAAAAAATCCACGTAAACGTAGAGTTTTATTTCCACACTCCACTGTATCTTTTCAATCTAGTGTTTTTGCGGTTTTTTGTTGATGCATATTAAAGTCCTAGTATTGTAGTTCGTGTTTTTAAGAACGTTGTTGGGAATGCACTTTTGCGTATGTTTTTTTACATGTACGTTTGTGCATGGCCATTTGAGCAAGTGTGCTTGTGCATGTTTGTTGATTTTTATTAATGTCCTAGGATTGTAGTTTGTGTTTTCATGATCCTTTTTGCGAATGCAGTTTTGCATGAGTAGTTTGTGCATGCTTTTGTACTTTTACTTATGTGCATATCTTTTCTAGCGAGTGTTTTTATGCCCGTTTCTTGATGCGCATTCATGTCCTCGAACTGTAGTACGTATTTTCATGATCGCTTTTGGAATCCAATTTTGACCATGTAGTCGAGTCCGAATTTTGAAATTTGTCGTTAGACTGGAATTGTAGCAAGCTGAAATAGCTTTCTAATGCTGCCCGAACAAGTTGAGTTGGAGTCCGAATGAGAAAATTATGCTCGACATCGTAGACACTACCAAAGATGTTCACGGATTCTCTCTTCTAATTTGATTTTATTTTCCTAATTGCAACTCCTTTCTTACTCTTTGATCATTTTTGCTTCCTGGACACCTAATATTCGATATTTACTTATAATATAGGAAAACCACCAATTAAAACAGAAATATAAGTTAATCCAAAAAAAATCCACGTAAACGTAAACGTAGAGTTTTATTTCCTCACACCACTGTATCTTTTTTATCTTGTGTTTTTGTTGTTGTTTGTTGATGCGTATTAAAGTCCTTGTATTGTAGTTCGTGTTTTAAGAACGTTGTTGCGAAGGCTCTTTTGTACATGTTTTTTTACATGTACGTTTGCGCATGTCCATTTGAGCGAGTGTGCTTGTGCATGTTTGTTGATTTGTATTAATGTCCTAGGATTGTAGTTTGTGTTTTCATGATCCTTTTTGCGAATGCACTTTTGCGTCAGTACTTTTGTGCATGCTTTTGTCCTTTTACTTATGTGCGTATCTTTTCTAGCGAGTCTTTTTGTGCACGTTTCTTGATGCGTATTCATGTCCTCGAACTGTAGTACGTATTTTCATGATCGCTTTTGGAATCAAATTTTGACCATGTTCGAGTCCGAATTCGGAAATTTGCCGTTAGAAAGAAATTGTAGCCAGCTGAAATAGCTTTCTAACGCCGCCGGAACCAGTTGATTTGGAGTAAGGATGAGAAAGTTATGCTCGACTTCGTGGACACTACCAAAGATGTTTAGGGATTATCTCTTCTAATATGATTTTAGTTTCCTTATTGCAACTCTTTTCTTACTCTTTGATCATTTTTGCTTCCCTGACACCTAATTTTCGATTTGTTCCTATAAGATACCAAATCCACCAATTAAAACAGAAATACAAATTAATCCGAAAAAAAATCCACGTATACGTAAACGTATAGTTTTATTTCTTCACTCCACTGTATCTTTTTTATCTAGTGTTTTTATTGTTGTTTGTTGATGCGTATTAAAGTCTTAGTATTGTAGTTCGTGTTTTTAAGAACGTTGTTGCGAATGCCCTTTTGCGCATGTTTTTTTACATGTACGTTTGTGCATGTCCATTCGAGCGAGTGTGCTTGTGCATGTTTGTTGATTTGTATTAATATCCTAGGATTTTAGTTTGTGTTTACATGATCCTTTTTGCGAATGCACTTTAGCGTTAGTACTTTTTTGCATGCTTTTGTACTTTTACTTATGTGCGTATCTTTTCTAGCGAGCGTTTTATGCACGTTTCTTGATGCGCATTCATGTGCTCAAACTGTAGTACGTATTTTCATGGTCGCTTTTCGAATCCAATTTTGACCATGTTCGAGTCCTAATTTTGAAATTTGCCGTTAGACTTGCATTCTAGCCAGCTGAAATAGCTTTCTAATGCCGTCGGAACCAGTTGTTTTGGAGTCCGGATGAGAAAGTTATGCTCGACTTCGTGGACACTACCAAAGATGTTCATGGGTTCTCTTTTCTAATTTGATCATTTTTCCTAATTGCAACTCTTTTCTTAATCTTTGATCATTTTTGTTTCCCTGACAACTAATTTTCGATTTGTACCTATAAGATACCAAATCCACCAATTAAAACAGAAATATAAATTAATCCAAAAAAAATCCACGTAAACGTAAACGTAGAGTTTTATTTCTGCACTCCATTTTATCTTTTTTATCTAGTGTTTTTGTTGTTGTTTGTTGATGCGTATTAAGGTCCTAGTATTGGTTCGATTACTTGTTCCTGCGCTTGAACTTCACTTTGTGGTTCTTGAACTACTTCAAGTTCTATCATGCTGCCTTTTCTATCGGATGAAAACTCCCTTTCCATAAAGGTGGCGATTCTCGAAACAAACGTCTTTGCTTCATTGACATAATAAAATTCGTATCCCATTGAGTCTTCGGGATACCCCACAAAATAGCATAAGTCGGATTTACTATCCAACTTATCTCCCACTAATCGCTTCACATAAGCGGGACAACGCCATATCCTAATATGTTTGTAGTTGGGTTTCCGAGAATGCCAAAGTTCATAAGGTGTGGATTTAACTGCTTTGGTGTTAACTTTATTCAGCAAATACGCGGCAGTGCGAAGTGCATGACCCCACAAGTATGCCGGTAAGTTCGTGAACCCCATCATTGATCGAACCATATCCAATAAAGTTCGATTCCGACGTTCGGAAACTCCATTAAGTTGAGGAGTTCCAGGTGGAGTCCATTGAGATTGTATTCCATTCTCTTTCAGATAGTCAATGAACTCGATGCTCGAGTACTCTCCACCACGATCGGATCGCAGCTTCTTAATACTTCGTCCGAGTTGCTTCTCTACTTCGTGTCTAAAATCTTTGAACTTTTCAAATGTTTCGGACTTGTACTTCATCAAGTACACATACCCATACCTAGAGTAATCGTCGGTAAAGGTAGTGAAGTAGTTGTATCCACCCTTCGCATTAACACTTAGTGGACCACATACGTCTGTATGGATCAAATCCAAAAGAGCCTCGGCTCGTTCCATTTTCCCTTTGTAGGGTGACTTGGTCATTTTCCCTTTAAGGCAAGATTCACAAGTTTGTAGTGATTTCACGTCCTCCATAGAGAACAATCCTTCACTAACAAAATCGTTCATCCTTCTCAAAGAGACATGACCTAATCTAGCGTGCCAAAGTTGTGCGGGGTTTTGATCTATCTCCACATCACGTTTCGTCGGCCAAGTAGGCACTGGGGGTTGTACAGCTCGACATTTAACAGCTCGACATTTAACGGCCAAATCCACCAATTATTTCTACACACCATTGTATATTTTTTATCAAGTTTTTTTGCTGCTGTTTGTTGATGTGTATTAAAGTTCTAGTATTGTAGTTCATGTTTTTAAGAATGTTGTAGCGAATGCAATTTTGCGCATGTTTTTTTAGATGTACGTTTGTGCATGTCCGTTTGAGCGAGAGTATTTGGGCATGTTTGTTGATTTGTATTAATGTCCTAGGATTGTAGTTTTTGTTTTCATTATCCTTTTTGCGAATGCAATATTGCGTGAGTACTTCTGTGCATGCTTTTGTACTTTTACATTTGTGTGTATCTTTTCTAGCGAGTGTTCCTGTGCACATTTCTTGATGCGCATTCATGTCCTCGAACTGTAGTACGTATTTTCATGATCGCTTTCGAAATCCAATTTCGACCATGTTGGAGTCAGAATTTGGAAATTTGCCGTAAGACAATAATTATAGCCAGCTAAAATACCTTTCTTATGTCGCCGGAACCAGTTGATTTGGAGTCCGGATGAGAAAGTGATGCTCGACTTCGTGGACACTACCAAAGATGTTGAGGGATTCTCTCTTCTAATTTGATTTTATTTTCCTAATTGCAACTCTTTTCTTACTCTTTGATCATTTTTGCTTCATGGACACCTATTTTTCAATTTGTACCTAAAAGATACCAAATCCACCAATTAAAACAGAAATATAAATTAATCCGGAAAAAATCCACGTAAACGTAAACGTAGAGTTTTATTTATACACTCCACTGTATCTTTTTTTTCTAGTGATTTTGCTGTTGTTTGTTGATGCGTATGAAATTCCTAGTATTGAAGTTCGTGTTTTTAAAAACGTTGTTGCGAATGCACTTTTGCCTATGTTTGTTTCCATGTACGTTTGGGCATGTCCATTTGAGCGAGTGTGTTTGTGCATGTTTGTTGATTTCTATTAATGTCCTAGATTGGTAGTTTGTGTTTTCATGATCCTTTTTGCGAATGCACTTTTGCGTGAGTACTTTTGTGCATGCTTTTCTACTTTTACTTATATGCGTATCTTTTCTAGCGAATGTGTTGGTGCACGTTTCTTGATGCACATTCATGTCCTCAAATTGTAGTTCGTACTTTCATGATCGCTTTTGGAATCCAATTTTGACCATGTTCGAGTCCAAATTTGGAAATTTGCCTTTCCGTAGGAATTGCAGCCAGCTGAAATAGCTTTCTAATGCCGCCGGAACCAGTTGATTTGGAGTCCGGATGAGAAAGTTATGCTCGACTTCGTGGACACTTCCAAAGATGTTGAGGGATTCTCTATTCTAATTTGATATTATATTCCTAGTTGCAACCCTTTTCTTACTCTTTGATCATTTTTGCTTCCTGGACACCTAATATTCGATTTGTACCTATAAGATACCAAATCCACCAATTAAAAAAAAATATAAATTAATCCGAAGAAAAATCCACGTATACGTAAACGTAGAGTGTTATTTCTACACTCCATTGTATCTTTTTTATTTAGTGTTTTTGCTGTTGTTTCTTGATGCGTATTTAAGTTCTAGTATTGTAGTTCGTGTTTTTAAGAACGTTGTAGCGAATGCACTTTTGCGCAAGTTTTTTTATCTGTACGTTTGTGCATGTCCATTTGAGAGAGTGTGTTTGTGCATGTTTGTTGATTTGTATTAATGTCCTAGGATTGTAGTTTGTGTTTTCATGATCCTTTTTGCGAATGCACTTATGCGTAAGCACTTTTGTGCATGCTTTTGTACCTTTACTTATGTGCGTATCATTTCTAGCGAGTGTTTTTGTGCATGCCTTTGTACACTTACTTATGTGCGTATCTTTTCTAGCGAGTGTTTTTGTGCACCTTTCTTGATGCGCATTCATGTCCTCGAAGAGTAGTACTTATTTTTATGATCGCTTTTGGAATCCAATTTTGACCATGTTTGAGTCCGAATTTGGAAATTTGGCGTTAGGCTAGAAGTGTAGCCAGCTGAAATAGCTTTCTTATGCCGTCGGAACCAGTTGATTCTGAGTCCGAATGAGAAAGTTATGCTCAACTTCGTGGACACTACCAAAGATGGTGAGGGATTCTCTCTTCTAATCTGATTTTATTTTCCTAATTGCAACTCTTTTCTTACTCTTTGATCATTTTTGCTTCCTGGACACCTAATTTTTGATTTGTGCCTATAAGATACCAAATCCACCAATTAAAACAGAAATATAAATTAATCCAAACAAAAATACACGTAAACGTAAACGTCGAGTATTATTGCTACACTCCTTTGTATGTTTTTTATCTAGTGTTTTTGCTGTTGTCTGTTGATGCGTATTAAAGTCATAGTATTGTAGTTCGTGTTTTTAAGAGCGTTGTTGCGAATGCTCTTTTGCGCATGGTTTTTTATGTGATTATTACTCCCCCAATTCCGTCAGTTATGCAAGCAATGAACCCGGATTATTAACCTGAGATGCTAAAATAATCATAACCCGCTTCTGTGTGTATTATGATTATAATACTCTAGATTAAGTCACTGTATTCCTACGCAATTAATTCTAGAACACAACATTAAGCACAAATCACAATAATGGATACCTAAGAGATTAACTATATTCCTATGTTCATACCACAAAGGCTCTTCTACCACAGTTCTAATTATTAACCCGATCTTCCCATTCATGCGATTAATAATAACATAAAAGCACATAAGTTGATCAAGTTCATGCACTTAATAAAACAAGTAGAAGAAATAATCCGGAATTAAAACTTGCATAAAATCATAGAATTGGGTTCATAAATCCCACATAGGGTTCCAAATAAAATCCTAGAAATAAGAAAATTAGCTACTCATGATTAAAGGAAAAACGCAAATAAAATAAGTCATAAACGATAAATCTATGCTTAGAGTCTTCGAATTCTACGTCTTCGTTATTGCTTCGTTGCTCTTGAAATTGTGTAAAAGATGGATGCCCAATTGCGTGCTTGACTTGGTCTTATATAGGGTGAAAAACTTGGTGAAGAAGGCAGTTTCCTAGTGCAATTAAAATCCCTTTACTGCGCTGCTTCGTGGTCTCGGACGGCGATCCCATATTTTGAACTAAAATTCGGACGGCCGTCCGAGCTTTAAATCTTCATATTTTGATTTTTTTCACTTTTGGCCCATATTTTCCCAAAAATTGCTATTTTTACCCCATACTTCTCCAATTCTTCAATTTGTACCTAAAATATAATAAATCAACTTTTTAAGCACCAACTATCGTTAAAACATACCAAAAGCTCAAATATAAAGGTACGGTAAAGTGTAAAAATATACACTTAAGAATACGTTTGTGCATGTCCATTTGAGCGAGTGTGTTTGTGTATGTTTGTTGATTTGTATTAATGTCCTAGGATTGTAGTTTGTGTTTTCATAATCCTTTTTGCGAATGCACTTTTAAGTGAGTACTTTTGTGCATGCTTTTGTACTTTTACTTATGTGCGTATCTTTTGTAGCGAGTGTTTTTGTGCACGTTTCTTGATGCGCATTCATGTCCTCGAACTGTAGTACGTATTTTCATGATCGCTTATGGAATCCAATTTTGACCATGTTCGAGTCCGAATTTGGAAATTTGCCGTTAGACAAGAATTGTAGCCAGCTGAAATAGCTTTCTAATGTCGCCGAAACCAGTTGATTTGGACTCTGGATGAGAGAGTTATGCTCGACTTCGTGGACTCTACCAAAGATGTTGAGGGATTCTCTTTTCTAATTTGATTTTATTATCTTAATTGCAACTCTTTTCTTACTCTTTGATTATTTTTGCTTCCTGGACACCTAATTTTCAATTTGTACCTATAAGAAACCAAATCCACCAATTATAACAGAAATATAAATTAATCCGAACAAAAATCCCATAAACGTAAACGTAGAGTGTTATTTCTACACTCCATTGTATCTTTTTATCTAGTGTGTTTGTTGTTGTTCGTTGATGCATATTAAAGTCCTAGTATTGTAGTTCGTGTTTTTAAGAACGTTGTAGCGAATGCACTTTTGCGCATGTTTGTTTACATGTACGTTTGTGCATGTCCATTTGAGCGAGGGTGTTTGTGGTTGTTTGTTGATTTGTATTAGTGTCCTGGGATTGTAGTTTGTGTTTTCATGTTCCTTTTTGCGTGAGTACATTTGTCCATGCTTTTGTAATTTTACTTATGTGCGTATCTTTTCTAGCGAGTGTTTTTGTGCACTTTTCTTGATGCGCATTCATGTCCTCGAACTGTAGTACGTATTTTCATGATCGCTTTTGGAATCCAATTTTGACCAAGTTTGGGTCCGAATTTGGAAATTTGCTGTTAGAAAGGAATTGTAGCCAGTTGAAATAGCTCTCTTATGCCGCCGGAACCAGTTGATTTGGAGTCTGGATGAGAAAGTTATGCTCGAATTCGTGGAGACTACCAAAGATGTTGAGGGATTCTCTCATCTAATATTATTTTATTTTCCTAATTCCAACTCTTTTCTTACTCTTTGATCTTTTTTTACTTCCTCGACACAAAATTTTTTATTAGTACCTTTAACATACCAAATCCACCAAATAAAACAGAAATATAACTTAATACGAAAAAAATCCTCGTAAACGAAAACGGAGAGTTTTATTTCTACACTCCCCTATATCTTTTTTATCTACTGTTTTTGCTGTTGTTTGTTGATGCATATTAAAGTCCTAGTATTGTAGTTCGTGTTTTTAAGAACGGTGTTGCGAATGCACTTTTGTACATGGTTTTTTTACATGTACGTTTGTGCATGTCCATTTGAGCGAGTGTGTTTGTGCATGTTTGTTGATTTGTATTAATGTCCTAGGATTGTTGTTTGTGTTTTCATGATCCTTTTTGCGAATGCACTTTTGCGTGAGTGCTTTTATGCATGCATTTGTACTTTTACTTATGTGCCTATCTTTTCTAGCGAGTGTTTTTGTGCACGTTTCTTGATGCGCATTCATGTCCTTGAATTGTAGTACGTATTTTCATGATTGCTTTTGTTATCCAATTTTGACCATACTTGAGTCCGAATTTGGAAGTTTGCCGTTAGAAAGAAATTGTAGCCAGGTGAAATAGCTATCTAATGACGCTGGAACCAGTTGATTTTGAGTTTGGATGATAAAGTTATGTTCGACTTCGTGGACACTACCAAAGATGTTCAGGGATTCTTTCTTCTAATTTGATTTTATTTTCCAAATTGCAACTCTTTTCTTACTCTTTGATCATTTTTTCTTCCTGGACACCTAATATTCGATTTTTATCTATAAGATACCAAATCCACCAATAAAAGAAGAAATATAAATTAATCCGAAAAAAAATCCACGTAAACGTAGAGTGCTATTTCTACACTCCACTGTATCTTACTTATATAATGTTTTTGCTGTTGTTTGTTGATGCGTATTAAAGTCCTAGTATTGTAGTTCGTGTTTTTAAGAACATTGTTGCGAATGCACATTTGCACATGTTTTTTGTACATGTACGTTTGTGCATGTCCATTTCAGCGAGTGTACTTGTGCATGTTTGTTGATTTGTATTAATTTCTTGGATTGTAGTTTGTGTTTTCATGAGCCTTTTTGCGAATGCGCGTTTGCGTGAGTACTTTTGTGTATGCTTTTGTTCTTTTACTTAGGTGCGTAGCTTTTCTAGCGAGTGTTTTTGTGCATGTTTTTTGATGTGCTTTCATGTCCTTGAATTGTAGTACGTATTTTCATGATTGCTTTTGGTATCCAATTTTGACCATATTTGAGCTCGAATTTGGAAATTTGCCGTTAGGAAGGATATGTGGCCAGCTGAAAAAGCTTTCTAATGCCGCCGGAACCAGTTGATTTTGAGTCCGAATGAGAAGTTATGCTCGACTTCGTGGACACCACTAAAGATGTTGAGGGATTCTCTCTTCTAATTTTATTTTATTTTCCTAATTGCAACGCTTTTCTTACTCTTTGGTCATTTTTTCTTTCTGAACACCTAATTTTCGATTTGTATCTATAAGATACCAAATCCACCAATTAAAACAGAACTATAAATTAATCCAAAAAAAATCCACATAAACGTAAACGTAGAGTTTTATTTTCTACACTCCATTGTATCTTTTTTATCTAGTGTTTTTGCTGTTATTTGTTGATGCGTATTAAAGTCCTAGAATTCTCGTTCATGTATTTAAGAACGTTGTTGCGAATGCACTGTTGTCCATGTTTTTTTTACATGTACGTTTGTGCGACTGTGCTTTTGAGCGACTGTGCTTTTGGTTGTTTGTTGATTTGTATTAATGTCCTAGGATTGTAGTTTGTGTTTTCATGATCCTTTTTGCGCACACACTTTTGCGTGAGTACTTGTGGGCATGCTTTTGTACTTTTGCTTATGTGCGTATCTTTTCTAGTGAGGGTTTTTTTGCACGTTTCTTGATGTGCATTGATGTCCTCGAACTATAGTACGTATTTTCATGATCGCTTCTGGTATCCAATTTTGACCATGTTTGAGTCCGAATTTGAAAATATGCCGTTAGAAAGGAATTGTAGCCAGCTGAAATAGTTTTCTAATGTCGCCGGAACCAGTTGATTTGGAGTCCGGATGAGAAAGTTATGCTCGACATCGTGGACACTACCAAAGATGTTGAGGGATTCTCTTTTCTAATTTGATTTTATTTTCCTTCTTGCAACTCTTTTCTTACTATTTGATCATTTTTGCATCCTGGACACCTAATTTTCGATTTGTACATATAAGATACCAAATCCACCAATTAAAACTAAAATATAAATTAATCCAAAAAAAATCCACGTAAACGTAAACGTAGAGTTTTATTTCCACACTCCAGTGTATCTTTTTTATCTAGTGTTTTGCTCGCGTTTGTTGATGCGTATTAAAGTCCTAGTATTGTAATTCGTGTTTTTAAGAACGTTGTTGCGACTGTACTTTTGCGCATGTTTTTTTACATGTACATTTGTGCATGTCCATTTGAGCGAGTGTGCTATTGCATGTTTTTTGATTTGTATTAATGTCCTAGGATTGTAGTTTGTGTTTTCATGATCCTTTTTGCGAATGCATTTTTGCGTGAGTACTTTTGTGCATGCTTTTGTACCTTTACTTATGTGTGTATCTTTTTTAGCGAGTGTGCTTGTGCATGTTTGCTTATTTGTATTAATGTCCTAGGATTCTAGTTTGTGTTTTCATGATCCTTTTTGCGAATGCACTTTTGCGTGAGTATTTTTTTGCATGCTTTTGTGCTTTTACTTATGTGCGTATCTTTTCTAGCGAGTGTTTTTGTGCACGTTTCTTGATGCGCATTCATGTCCTCAAACTGTAGTACGTATTTTCAAGATCGCTTTAGGAATCCAATTTTGACCATGTTCGAGTACGAATTTTGAAATTTTCCGTTAGACTGGAATTGTAGCCAGCTGAAATATCTTTCTTATGGCGCTAGAACCAGTTGATTTGGAGTCCGTATGAGAAAGTTATGCTCGACTTTGCGGACACTACCAAAGATGTTCAGGGATTCTATCTTCTGATTTTATTTTATTTTCCTAATTGCAACTCTTTTCTTACTCTTTGATCATTTTTGGTTCCTGGACACCGAATTTTCGATTTGTACCTATAAGATACCAAATCCACCAATTAAAACAGAAATATAAATTAATCCAAAAAAAAGCAACGTAAGCGTAAACGTAGAGTGTTATGTCTACACTCCACTGTAACTTTTTTATCTAGTGTTTTCGCTGTTGTTTGTTGATGCGTATTAAAGTCCTAGTATTGTAGTCCGTGTTTTTAAGAACATTGTTGTGAATGCACTTTTGTGCATGTTTTTTACATGTACATTTGTGCATGTCCATTTGAGCGAGTGTGCTTCCGCATGTTTATTGATTTGAATTAATGTCCTAGGATTGTAGTTTTTATTTTCATGATCCTTTTTGCGAATGCACTTTTGCGTGAGTAGTTTTGTGCATGCTTTAGTACTTTTACTTATGTGCGTATCTTTTCTAGCGAGTGTTTTTGTGCCCGTTCCTGATGTGCATTCATGTCCTCGAACTGTAGTACGTATTTTCATGATCGCTTATGGAATCCAATTTTGACCTTGTTCGAGTCCGAATTTTGAAATTTGCCGTTACACTAGAATTGTAGCTTGCTCAAATAGCTTTCTAATGCCGTCCGAACAAGTTGATTTGGAGTCCTAATGAGAAAGTTATGCTCGACTTCGTGGACACTACCAAAGATGTTCAGGGATTCTCTCTTCTAATTTTATTTTATTTTTCTAATTGCAACTCTTTTCTTACTCTTTTATCATTTTTGCTTCCTGAACACCTAATTTATGATTTGTACCTATAAGATAGCAAATCCAAGTATAAGTTAATCCAAAAAAAAATCCACGTAAACGTAAACGTAGAGTTTTATTTCCACATTCCACTGTATTTTTTTTATCAACTGTTTTTGCTGTTGTTTGTTGATGCGTATTAAAGTCCTAGTATTGTTGTTCGTGTTTTTAAGAACGTTGTTGCGAATGCACTTTTGCGAATGTTTTTGTACATGCCTGCATGTCTATTTGAGCCAGTGTGCTAGTGCATGTTCGTTTATTTGTATTAATGTTCTAGGATTGTAGTTTGTGTTTTCATGATCCTTTTTCCGAATGCTGTTTTGCTTGAGTACTTTTGTGCATGCTTTTGTCCTTTTACTTATGTGCGTATCTTTTCTAGCAAGTGTTTTTGTGCACGTTTCTTGATGCGCATTCATGTCCTCGAACTGTAGTACGTATTTTCATGATCGCTTTTGGAATCCAATTTTGACCATGTTCGAGTCCGAATTCGGAAATTTGCCGTTAGACTAGAATTGTAGCCAGCTGAAATAGCTTTCTATTGCTGCCGGAACCAGTTGACTTGGAGTAAGGGAGACTGGAATTGTAGCCAGCTGAAATAGCTTTCTATCTCTTCTAATATGATTTTAGTTTCATAATTGCAACTCTTTTCTTATTCTTTGATCATTTTTGCTTCCATGAGACCTAATTTTAGATTTGTACCTATAAGATACCAAATCCACCAATTAAAACAGAAATATAAATTAATCCGAAAAAAAATCCACGTATATGTGAACGTAGAGTTTTATTTTTTCACTCCACTGTATCTTTTTTATCTAGTGTTTTTATTGTTGTTTGTTGATCCGTATTAAAGTCCTAGTATTGAAGGTCGTGTTTTTAATAAATTTGTTGCGAATGCACTTTTGCGCATATTTTTTTACATGTATGCTTGCGCCTGTCCATTTGAGCGAGTGTGCTTGTGCATGTTTGTTGATTTGTATTAATGTCCTTGGTTTGTAGTTTGTGTTTTCATGATCCTTTTTGCGAATGCACTTTTGCGTGAGGACTTTTGTGCATGCTTTTGTACTTTTACTTATGTGCGTATCTTTTCTAGCGAATGTTTTTGTGCACGTTTCTTGATGTGCATTCATGTCCTCGAACTATAGTACGTATTTTCATGATCGGTTTTGGAATCTAATTTTTACCATGTTGGAATCCGAATTTGGGAATTTGCCGTTAGACAGGAACTGTAGCCAGCCGGAATAGCTTTCATATGGCGCAAGAACCAGTTGATTTGGAGTTTGGATGACAAATTTATGCTCGACTTCGTGGACGCTACCCAAGATGTCGATGGATTCTCTCTTCTTATTTGATTTGATTTTGCTAATTGCAACTCTTTTCTTACTCTTTGGTCATTTTTGCGTCCTCGACACCTAATTTTCGATTTGTACCTATAAGATACCAAATCCACAAATTAAAACATAAATATAAATTAATTCGAAAAAAAATCCACGTAAACGTAGAGTTTTATTTCTACACTCCACTATACTTTTTTAATATATTGTTTTTGCTGTTGTTTGTTGATGCGTATTAATGTCCTAGTATTGTAGTTCATGTTTTTAAGAACGTTGTTGCGAATGGAATTTTCCGCATGGTTTTTTTACATGTACGTTTGTGTTTGTCCATTTGAGCGAGTGTGCTTGTGCATGTTTGTTGATTTGTATTAAGTCCCTAGGATTGTAGTTTGTACCTATAAGATACCAAATCCACCAATTAAAACAGAAATATAAATTAATCTAAAAAAAAAGACACGTAAACGTAAACGTAGAGTGTTATTTCTACACTCCACTGTATCTATTTTATCTAGTGTTTTGGCTGATGTTTGTTGATGCGTATTAAAGTCCTAGTATTGTATTTCATGTTTTTATGAACGTTGTTGCGAATGCACTTTTGCGCATGTTTTTTTACATGTACGTTTGTGCATGTCCATTTGAGCGAGTGTGCTTGCGCATGTTTGCTTATTTGTATTAATGTCCTAGGATTGTTGTTTGTGTTTATACGATCCTTTTCGCGAATACAGTTTTGCGTGAGTAGTTTGTGCATGCTTTTGTACTTTTGATGCGCATTCATGTCATTGAACTGTAGTACGCATTTTCATGGTCGCTTTTCGAATCCAATTGTGACCATGTTCAAGTCCGAATTTTGAAATTCGCCGTTTGACTTGAATTGTAGCCAGCTGAAATAGCTTTCTAATGCCGCCGGAACCAGTTGATTTGGAGTCCGGATGATAAAGTTATGCTTGACTTCGTGGACACTACCAAAGATGTTTAGTGATTCTCTCTTCTAATTTTATTTTATTTTTCTAATTGCAACTATTTTCATACTATTAGATAATTTTTGCTTCCTGGACACCTAATTTTCGATTTGTACCTATAAAAAAAATTCCAGTGTATCTTTTTTATTTCAACACTCCAGTGTATCTTTTTTATCTAGTGTTTTTACTGTAGTTTATTGATGCGCAATAAAGTCCTAGTATTGTAGTTCGTGTTTTTAACAACGCTGTTGCGAATGCACCTTGGGGCATATTTTTTTACATGTACGTTTAGGCATGTCCATTTAAGCGAGTGTAATTGTGCATGTTTGTTGATTTGTATAAATGTGCTAGGATTGTAGTTTGTGTTTTCATGATCCTTTTTGCAAATGCACTATTGCGTGAGTACGTTTGTGCATGCTTTTGTACTTTTACTTATGTGCGTATCTTTTCTAGCGAGTGTTTTTGTGCGCGTTTCTTGATGCGCATTCTTGTCCTCGAACTGTATTACGTATTTTCATGATCGCTTTTCGAATCCAATTTTGATCATGTTCGAGTCTGAATTTGGAAATTTGCCATTAGACAGGAATTGATGCCAACTGAAATAGCTTTCTAATGCCGCCGGAACTAGTTGATTTGGAGTCCGGATGAGAAAGTTATGCCCGACATCGTGGACACTACCAAAGATGTTCAGGGATTCTCGCGTCTCATTTGATTTTATTTTCCTAATTTCAACTCTTTTCTTACTCTTTGATCTTTTTTGCTTCCTAGAAACCTAATTTTCAATTTGTACCAATAAGATACCAAATCACCAATTAAAACAATAATGTAAATGAATCCAAAATACAATATCTAAGTAAACGTCAACGTAGAGTGTTATTTCTACACTCTACTGTATTTTTTTTATCTAGTGCTTTTGTTGTTGTTTATTAATGGGTATTAAAGTCCTAGTAATGTTGTTCGTGTTTTTAAGAACGTTGTTGCGGATGCATTTTTGCGCATGTCCATGTGAGCGAGTGTGCTTGTGCATGTTTGTTGATTTGTATTAATGTCCTATGATTGTGGTTTTGTTGTTCTTTGGTTATGCGTATTAAAGTCCTAGTGATGTAATGTTATTACGAACGCTGTTGCGAATGCACTTTTGCGCTTGTTTTTCTTCATGTACGTTTGTGCATGTCTATTTGAGCGAGTGTGTTTGTGCATGTTTGTTGATTTCTATTAATGTCCTAGGATTGTAGCTTGTGTTTTCATGATCCTTTTTGCGAATGCACTTTTGTGTGAGTACTTTTACGCATGCTTTTGTACTTTTACTTATGTGCGTATCATTTCTAGTGAGTGTTTTTGTGCACGTTTCTTGATGCGCATTCATGTCCTCGAACTGTAGTACGTATTTTCATGATCGCCTTTGGAATCCAATTTTGACCATGTTCGAGTACGAATTTGGAAATTTGCCGTTAGACAGGAATTGGAAATAGCTTTCTAATGCCGCCGGAACCAGTTGATTTGGAGTCCGAATGAGAAAGTTATGCTCGACTTCGTGGAAACTACCAAGGATGTTCACGGATTCTCTCTTCTAATTTGATTTAATTTTCCTAATTGCAACTCCTTTCTTACTCTTTGATCATTTTTGCTTCTTGGACACCTAATTTTCGATTTGTACCAATAATATACCAAATCCAACAATTAAAACAGAACTATAAATTAATCCAAAAAAAAATCCACGTAAACGTAAACGTAGTGTTTTATTTCTACACTCCACTGTATCTTTTTTATCTAGTGTTTTTGCTGTTGTTTGTTGATGCGTATTAAAGTCCTTGTATTGTAGTTCGTGTTTTTAAGAACATTGTTGCGAATGCACTTTTGCGCTTGTTTTTTTACATGTACGTTTGTGAATGTCCATGTTAGCGTGTGTGCGCATGTTTGTTGATTTGTATTAATGTCCTACGATTGTAGTTTGTGTATTCATGATCCTTTTTGCGAATGCACTTTTGCGTGAGTACTTTTGTGCATGTTTTTGTACTTTTGCTTATGTGCGTATCTTTTCACGTGAGTTTTTTTGTGCACTTTTCTTGATGCGCATTCATGTCCTCGATCTGTAGTATGTATTTTCATGATCGCTTTTAGAATCCAATTTTGACCATGTTTGTCCGAATTTTGAAATTTTCCATAAGACACGAATCGTTTTCAGCTTTAATAGCTTTGTAATGCCGCCAGAACGAGTTAATTTGGAGTCCGGATGAGAAAGTTATGCTCGACTTCGTGGACACAACCAAAGATGTTCCGGGATTCTCTCTTCTAATTTGATTTTATTTTCCTAATTGCAACTCTTTTCTTACTCTTTGATCATTTTTGCATCCTGGACACCTAATTTTCGATTTGTACCTATAAGATACCACATCCACCAACTTAAACAAAAATATAAATTAATTCGAAAAAAAATCCACGTAAACGTAAACGTAGAGTTTTATTTCCACACTCCACTGTATCTTTTTTATCTAGTGTTTTTGCTGTTGTTTGTTGATGCGTATTAAAGTCCTAGTATTGTAGTTCGTGTTTTTAAGAACGTTCTTGCGAATGCACTTTTGCGCATGTTTTTTACATGTACGTTTGTGCATGTCTATTTGAGCGAGTGTGCTTGTGCATGTTTGTTGCTTTGTATTAATGTCCTAGGATTGTAGTTTTTACTTTCATGATCCTTTTTGCGAATGCACTTTTGCGTGAGTAGTTTTGTGCATGCTTTTGTACTTTTACTTATGTGCGTATCTTTTCTAGCGAGTGTTTTTGTGCCCGTTCCTGATGTGCATTCATGTACTCGAACTGTTGTACGTATTTTCATGATCGCTTTTGGAATCCAATTTTGACCTTGTTCGAGTCCGAATTTTGAAATTTGCCGTTAGACTAGAATAGTAGCTTGCTGAAATAGCTTTCTAATGCCGCCCGAACAAGTTGATTTGGAGTCCGAATGAGAAAGTAATGCTCGACATCGTGGACACTACCAAAGATGTTCAAGGATTCTCTATTCTAATTTGATTTTATTTTCCTAATTGCAACTTCTTTCTCACTCTTTGATCATTTTTGCTTCCTGGACACCTAATTTTTGATTTGTACCTATCAGATAGCAAATCTACCAATTAAAAGAGAAATATAAGTTAATCCCAAAAAAAAAAAAATCCACGTAAACGTAAACGTAGAGTTTTATTTCCACACTCCACTATATCTTTTGTATCTTGTGTTTTTGTTGTTGTTTGTTGATGCGTATTAAAGTCCTAGTATTGTAGTTCGTGTTTTAAGAACGTTGTTGCGAATGCACTTTTGTTCATGTTTTTTTACATGTACGCTTGCGCATGTCTATTTGAGCGAGTGTGCTTGTGCATGTTTGTTGATTTGTATTAATGACCTAGGATTGTAGTTTGTGTTTTCATGATCCTTTTTGCGAATGCACTTTTGCTTGAGTACTTTTGTGCATGCTTTTGTCCATTTACTTATGTGCGTATATTTTCTAGCGAGTTTTTTTATGCACGTTTCTTGATGCGCATTCATGTCCTCGAACTGTAGTACGTATTTTCCTGAACGCTTATGGAATCCAATTTTGACCATGTTCGAGTCCGAATTCGGAAATTTGCCGTTAGACATGAATTTTAGCCAGCTGAAATAGCTTTCTAACGCCGCCGGAACCAGTTGATTAGGAGTAAGGATGAGACAGTTATGCTCGACTTCATGGACACTACCAAAGATGTTTAGGGATTCTCTCTTCAAATGTGATTTTAGTTTCCTAATTGCAATTATTTTCTTATTCTTGGATCATTTTTGCTTCCTGGCACCTAATTTACGATTTGTACCTATAAGATACCAAATCCACCAATTAAAACAGAAATATAAATTAATCCAAAAAAAAAGACACGTAAACGTAAACGTCGAGTGTTATTTCTACACTACACTGTATCTATTTTATCTAGTGTTTTGGCTGTTGTTTGTTGATGCGTATTAAAGTCATAGTATTGTAGTTCGTGTTTTTCTGAACAATGTTGCGAATGCACTTTTGCGCATGTTTTTTTACATGTACGGTTGTGCATATCCATTTGAGCGAGTGTTCTTGTGCATGTTTGCTTATTTGTATTGATGTCCTAGGATTGTAGTTTGTGTTTTCATGATCCTTTTTGCGAATGCAATTTTGCGTGAGTACTTTTGTGCATGCTTTTGTACTTTTACGTATGTGCGTATCTTTTCTAGCGAGTGTTTTTGTGCACGTTTCTTGATGCACATTCATGTCCTCGAACTGTAGTACGTATTTTCGTGATTGCTTTTGGAATCCAATTTTGACCATGTTCGAGTCCGAGTTTGGAATTTTGACGTTAGACAGGAATTGTAACCAGCTGAAATAGTTTTCTAATGCCGCCGGAACCAGTTGATTTGGAGTCCAGATGAGAAAGTTATGCTCGACTTGTTGGACACTACCAAAGATGTTCAGGGATCCTCTCTTCTAATTTGATTTTATTTTCCTAATTGCAACTCTTTTGTTACTCTTTGATCATTTTTGGTTCATGGACACCTAATTTTCCATTTGTACCTATAAGATACCAAATCCACCAATTAAAACAAAAATATAAATTAATAAAAAAAAAAGCCACGTAAACGTATACGTACAGTGTTATTTCTACACTCCACTGTATCTTTTTTATCCATAGTTTTGGCTATTGTTTTGCGAATGCACTTTTGCGCATATTTGTTTACATGTATGTTTGCGCCTGTCCATTTCAGCGAGTGTGCTTGAGCATGTTTTTTGATTTGTATTAATGTCCTAGGCTTGTAGTTTGTGTTTTCATGATCCTTTTTGCGAATGCAATTTTGCGTGAGGACTTTTGTGCATGCTTTTGTACTTTTACTTATGTGCGTATCTTTTCTAGCGAATGTTTTTTGTGCACGTTTATTGATGCGCATTCACGTCCTCGAACTATAGTGCGTATTTTCATGATCGGTTTTGGAATCTAATTTTTACCATGTTCGAGTTCGAATTTGGGAATTTGCCGTTACACTGGAATTGTAGCCAGCTGAAATAGCTTTCTTATGGCGCAAGAACCAGTTGATTTGAAGTTTGGATGAGAAATTTATGCTCGACTTAGTGGACGCTACCAAAGATGTCGAGGGATTCTCTCTTCTAATTTGATTTTATTTTCCTAATTGCAACGCTTTTCTTACTCTTTGATTATTTTTGCTTCCTGGACACCTAATTTTCGATTTGAACCTATAAGATACCAAATCCACCAATTAAAACATAAATATAAATTAATTCGAAAAAAAATCCATGTAAACGTAGAGTTTTATTTCTACACTCCACTGTATCTTTTTAATCTAGTGTTTTTGCTGTTGTTTGTCTATGCGTATTAAAGTCCTAGTATTGTAGTTCGTGTTTTTAAGAACGTTGTTGCGAATGCACTTTTCTGCATGTTTTTTTTACATGTACTTTTGTGTTTGTCCATTTGGGCGAGTGTGCTTGTGCATGTTTGTTGATTTGTATTAAGTCCCTAGGATTGTAGTTTGTGTTTTCATGATCCTTTTCGCGAATGCACTTTTGCGTGAGTACTTGTGTGCATGCTTTGGTACTTTTACTTATGTGCGTATCTTTTCTACCGAGTGTTTTTGTGCACATTTCTTGATGCACATTCATGTCCTCTAACTGTAATACGATTTTAATGATCGCTTTTGGAATCCAATTTTGACCATGTTGGAGTCCGAATTTGGAAATATGCCTTTAGGCACGAATGGTAGCCAGCTGAAATAGCTTTCTAATGCCGCCGAAACCAGTTGATTTGAAGTCAGAATGAGAAAGGTATGCTCGAATTCGTGGACACTACCAAATATGTTCAGTGATTCTCTCTTTTAATTTGATTTTATTTTCCTAATTGCAACTCTTTTCTTACTCTTTCATCATTTTTGCTTCTTGTACACTTAATTTTCGATATGTACCTATAAGATAGCAAATCCACCAATTAAAAGAGAAATATAAATTAAGCCAAAAAAAAATCTACGTAAACGTACGTAGAGTTTTATTCCCACTCTCCACTGTATCTTTTTTATCTAGTGTTTTTGCTATTTTTTGTTGATGCGTATTAAAGTCCTTGTATTGTAGTTCGTGTTTTTAAGAACGTTGTTGCGAATGCACTTTTGCGCATGTTTTTTTACATGTACGTTTATGCGTGTCCATTTGAGCGAGTGTGTTTGTGCATGTTAATTGATTTTTATTAATGTCCTAGGATTGTAGTTTGTGTTTTCCTGATCCTTTTTGCGAATGCAGTTTTGCGTGAGTAGTTTTGTGCATGGTTTTTTACTTTTACTTATGAGCGTATCTTTTCTAGCGAGTGTTTTTGTGCACGTTTCTTGATGCGCATTCATGTCCTTGAACTGTAGTATGTAATTTCGTGATCGCTTTTGGAATACAATTTTACCATGTTCGAGTCTGAATATGGAAATTTGACGTTAGACACGAATTGAAGCCAGCTGAAATAGCTTTCTAATGCCGCCGGAACCAGTTGATTTGGAGTCCGGATGAGAAAGTTAACTTCGTGGACACTACCAAAGATGTTGAGGGATCCTCTCTTCTAATTTGATTTTATATTCCTAACTGCAACTCTTTTGTTACTCTTTGATCATTTTTGCTTCATGGACACCTAATTTTCGATTTGTACCTTTAAGTTACTAAATCCACCAATTAAAACAGAAAAATAAAGTAATCCAAAAAAAATCCACGTAAACGTAATCGTAGAGTGTTATTTCTACACTCCACAATATCTTTAGTATCTTGTAATTTTGCTGTTTTTTGGTTATGCGTATTAAAGTCCTAGTATTGCTATGTTTTTAAGAACGCTAATGCGAATGCACTTTTGCGCATGTTTTTCTACATGTACGTTTGTGCATATCCATTTGAGCGAGTGTGTTTGTGCATGCTTGTTGATTTGTATTTGTGTCCTAGGATTGTAGTTTGTGGTTTCATGATCCTTTTTGCGAATGCACTTTTGCGTGAGTACTTTCGTGCATGATTTTGTACGTTTACTTATGTGCGTATCTTTTCTAGCGAGGGTTTTTGTGTAATTTTCTTGATGCGCATTCATGTCCTCGAGCTGTAGCACGTATTTTCGTGATCGCTTTTGGAATCTAATTTTGACCATGTTTGAGTCCGAATTTGGAAACTTGACGTTCGACAAGAACTGAAGTCAGCTGAAATAGCTTTTTAATGCCAGCGGAACCAGTTGATGTGGAGTCCGGATGTGAATGTTATGCTCGACTTCGTGGACACTGCCAAAGATTTTGAGGGATCCTCTCTTCTAATTTGATTTTATTATCCTAATTGCAACTCTTTTCCTATTCATTGATCATTTTTGCATCATGGACACCTAATTTTAGATTTGTACCTATAAGATACTAAATCCACCAATCAAAACAGAAATATAAATTAATCCAAAAAAAAATCCACGTAAACGTGAACGTAGAGTGTTATTTCTACACTCCACTGTATCTTTTGTATTTAGTTTTTTTGCTGTTTTTTGTTTATTCGTGTAGCACCCCCCTTCTAGACGGGCGATAAATCGAACCGGTTTATCGGAATATTTATTAAACTAGCGGAAGCAAAGGATCTCTTTGTAATTTTTGAAACATTGGAATGGGGTGAAAATGCAATTATCAAAACTTGGTTCTTTTGGGTATTGAAGGCTTTGCATTTTCAAAAACTTTGTGATATTGCTTTAGCCGAATACAAGGCTTGATTTGGAAATAAGTTTCGAAAGGAGGTTTCTCATTCGAGTGCTACATTCTCACTAATCATTTTTTTTTCAGTTCGAGAAGAAATCAGAGTTCGAAAAGGTTATTTTGGTGGATAAATCGAAGTTCTCTAACGAAGGCATGAAAATAGCAATTTACGAAACTTACTATATTAAAGTAGAAATTAAGTACGAGTCATAACGAAAACGAGTTCAAAAGTACGAAAGGGAAATATTACGGTTTAGGGTTACACCACCAAAAGAAAATAACCAAAAGTCTAGCATCGTTCATAGGTCCTCGTACGTCTTCCAAAAATCCCGGGCAAGACCTCGATCCACTACTCGATCCATCCCGGTTGAGGATTACTACTACCTGCAATTAAAAGACATCTATATGAGCTATAAAGCTCAGTAAGAAATCCGAGTATTATCAATCTTTTGGAAATACGTTATAAATAATATATAATATCGTATACCCGTTCTTGCCCACAATCCGCACACAACATAAGGCAATCGGTCAAAGCACATATCTCACGAAAACACAAAAATCCACGCAATTAAGCAAAAATGACTAAAATGCCCTTTTTGTGAAAATCATGAAAAACACATTTTTTTTTTCGGTTTATCGGATCCGTGAAGGATTAATTTCTGTACCGGATAATAAACCTGATACGAGCCCGTTTTCACTAAGTGGAATCAAACCACTACACACATCATCCTAGTTGGATACCGGCCCACTATATCCGAGTTGTTCATTACCCGATATTCCATTAATCTTTCAAATAAAAATCATTTAATGCAATTTTTCGAAATAATGCTCTAACCCACACATGACATCACAAATATCAATCAAGTGCCACAAATCACACAAATATCACAATTTACCACATATTTATGATTTGGGCAAAACTCCCAAATTTACTCACACATAAACACACAACCACACACAACACACACACCATGCACAATCAGCACCCACACATTCACACCATTTCAGCATACACACATGCACAATCAACACATTAAACATCACTAATTGTTCATCAAAGCAAGCTTAAGCACAAATACCCCTTTTTACCTTTCATTTAATGGACTTATTACCACATCTAGGTAATAATCCAGTCCAATCAATTTCTCACAACCATTAAACACATTCAACAGTAATTAAAGTACCAAAATACTAAAATTCATCACTTATTACTATTAAATCAAGAACATAAACATTAAAGCACAAAACATGTTAAATGGTATGCAAATGGTCCTAATTTCGAAATATTAGCAAACTAATTCCAAAAATTCTCAAATTAAATCCTAGAACTCCTACTGGCTCAAATTCCAAAATTCTGAAGTTATTTTAAAATTTTACAAAGTTTCGAATTTTCTTGAAATAAAACTAGGAAAAATCCTTTTTCTCAATTTAAAAAAATCCAAAACTCTAATATCACTCTAATTAATTTAAAAAACTTGTTAAATAAAACTTTTTCCTAATTAATACTTGCTGAAAAACAGATCCAAACTTTAAAATGAGAGATTTTTCAGAAATTGCAGTTTTGACCCAAAAGTTTCGAAATTTACACATGCAACCACACTAGAAATTCAAAATCAACTTTTTCATGAAAACCCCTAACAAATCTGAAATTCCACTTTACTAGATGCAGAAAATGAAGTTGAAAAGTCACTTTATGCAGAAATTTCGGAATTTACATATTTTACCCCAAAATCTCTAGATCTACACATGCAAGCCTATTAAAGTTTCCAAATCAACTTTTTCTTACCAAAAATTCTTTAAATCCGAAATTTTAGTTCAATAAATGCTGGAAAACAGTTTTGAAAACATTTTTCGGACAGACTTTACAAAAATTACAGATTTGGCCCAAACTTTCAAAGATCTACACATGCAACCACAAAAAGTTAAAAATTTCATTTTCTTGAAAAACCCCTTTTTGAAATCTGAAATTTTTAAGGCTTTTGGACAATAAAAGTTGTATCTAACCACTATCAACATAGATGATGCATGCAAGAACAAGAATTTAACAAGAACACTCATTTTTCCATTTTTCTTCAAAAAGCCCTAATTTTTTCGAAATCTTCCCCAATCTTTTAAAATTTCATGAAAATCTTTTTAATACTATTGATGTCCCTTAATTGCAGCAAGAAATCGAATTTATTACCTTAAAATCGAAGAAAGAAAATATAACCGAAGGGGAGAGAGAGACTTTCAAGCACCAAAGTTCAACCAAGCCACCTTGATTGTGAAGGAGATGGTGTGAGCTTCAAGGAGGGAGGAGTTGTGATCTCCCGTAAGGAGGCAAGTGGTTTTGATGGTGTTTTTGGAATAGTCTATAGCAAGAGTTAAATAAGGAACCTTCATTTTTATTTTGGGGTTTTCTTTGAAAATGAGAAATGAGGTGGAGAGAGGAGGACCGATGATGGTGGTGATGGTTTCGGTGGAACGAGAAGAGGAAGACAAGTAGGGGGTTTAGGTGTTGGAAGAAGAAATATGAAGGGTGTCTCTTCATCTCACTAATGAGAGTGTTGAGTGTGAGTTTAGGTAAAATGATTAGGGTGTGCCAAGTGTAAAAACATGCACCCTTATTCACTAATTATTTAATTAATATAATGACAACTTGCATAAACACTACACACTCACACACACATATCCGAACACACACACATTTTCGGATATACATATATATATATTCAAATGTATAATACAAACATTAGTATATATGTATGTATACGTATGCATGCATGTATGTACGAGTATATATATATATATATATATATATGTATACCATTCACATAATTTACCAAGTTTCAAATAATTTATCAAATAAGTAAGAATACGCAATTATTCACATAAACCACGTAATTCACGAAATTTCATAGTGTTTCAATTTTTTTCGGGAATTTAAATCATATAAGTCACATATATAATAGTGCACGTAATTATTCACGCAAGTAACATAATTAAATTCACGTAATGCATATAATCACGTAATAATATTTCCTAAGGGTTTTCGAGTTAGGAATATTAATCTCGGGTGTTAAGGTTTTCGGGTTTTGGAAAGGTGGGGTGTTACAGTCTCCCCCCCTTAAAGAAATTTTGTCCCCAAAATTGTTACCTGAACAACTCGGGGTATCGCTCGCGCATTTCTTCTTCTCGTTCCCACGTGGCTTCTTCGGGTGTATGATTTTGCCAAAGGATCTTAACGAATTTAAGGTCTCGGTTTCGAAGGGTTTAGGTTTTGAAATCAAGTATTTGAGAAGGTCTCTCTTCGTAGGAGAGGTTGGGGTATAGTTCGACCGGTTCGGTTTTCAATATGTGGTCGGGGCTGCGAATGTATTTTCGAAGCATCGAAACGTGAAAGACATTGTGAAAATTGGATAAGTTGGGCGGTAAGGCGAGTCGGTAGGCGCGAGTACCAACTTTGTCGAGAATCTCGAATGGGCCAATAAATCGCGGTGCTAATTTTCCCTTTTTCCCAAATCGCATAATCCCTTTGAAAGGCGCCACTTTTAGGAATACGGAGTCTCCGACTTCGAATTCGAGATCTCTCCTTCGAGTGTTGGCATAGCTTTGTTGTCGATCTTGGGCAATCGATTTCTCTCGGATGCTTGATCATATGACGGTTTGTGGGACTAGGTCGGGACAAGGAATTTTCTTTCGCCTATTTCGTCCCAATGGAGCGGGGACCTACACTTGCGGCCGTAAAGGGCTTCGTAGGGTGCCATTCCAATCGACGAGTGAAAGCTATTGTTGTACGCGAATTCGATTAGTGGGAGGCGGGATTCCCAATTTCCTCCAAAATCGAGAATACAAGCGCGGAGAAGATCTTCTAGGGTTTTGATAGTTCGTTCGGATTGACCGTCGGTTTGGGGGTGATAGGCGGTGCTGAATTTTAATCGTGTTCCAAGGGTTTCGTGTAAGCTTTTCCAGAATTTTGATGTAAATCGAGGGTCTCGGTCGGAAATAATGGAGACGGGGACGCCGTGGAGTCGGACTATTTCTCGGACGTATAATTCGGTCAGCTTCTCTAGACTGAACGTCATTCGGATCGGAAGAAAGTGAGCCGTTTTGGTCAGTCGGTCAACGATCACCCAAATGGCGTCGGATCCTCTTTGGGTCTTCGGAAATCCTTGCACGAAGTCCATTGTGATAGCTTCCCATTTCCATTCCGGAATTAGGTTCGATTGAAGTAAACCTCCGGGTCTTTGATGTTCCGCCTTGACTTGTTGGCACACTAGGCATTCAGCCACGAATTGGGCCACGTCTTTCTTCATTCCAGGCCACCAGTACAGCTTTTTGAGGTCTTGGTACATCTTGGTTTCTCCGGGATGGCAAGTGTAAGTGGTTTGGTGAGCTTCGGTTAAGATGAGTCGGCGAACGCTTGAGTCATCGGGGACGTAAATGCGATTTTGGAATCGGACAAGACCATCTTTGGTGATTTGAAAATCGGGGTTGGATTCGAGGTTATTGCGGATTTTGAAAATTTGAGGATCGTTTTGTTGGGCTGATTTGATCGATTCTCCCAAGTTAGGTTGGACTACGAGGGCGTTGATCGATTTGCGGCTAAGCGCGTCGGCGACCACATTTGCTTTGCCGGGGTGGTAGAGTATCTCGCAGTCGTAATCTTTGACTAGTTCGAGCCATCTTCGTTGCCGCATGTTTAAGTCTTTTTGACTGAAGAAATATTTCAGACTCTTGTGATCGGTGTAGATGGTACACTTTTCACCATAGAGGTAGTGTCGCCAGATTTTGAGTGCGAAAACGACGGCGGCTAATTCGAGATCGTGCGTTGGATAATTGCGTTCGTACTCTTTGAGTTGACGAGAGGCGTAGGCAATGACCTTTCCATTTTGCATGAGTACGGCGCCTAGACCTAATTTCGAAGCATCACTGTCGACTATGAATTCTCCGACTTTCTCTGGTAGTGCTAGAATTGGTGCTGATGTGAGTCGAGCTTTTAATTCGGTGAAACTGGCGTCGCATTCGGGAGTCCACTGATATTTGACGTCCTTTCGAGTCAATCGGGTGAGTGGAGAGGCAAGCTTTGAGAAATCCTTTACGAATTTGCGGTAGTAGCCGGCTAGTCCAAGGAAACTTCGAATTTCCTTCGCGTTCTTCGGAATTGACCAATTTGACACGGCCTCTATCTTGCTGGGGTCGACGGAGATTCCTTGTTCTGAAACAATGTGACCAAGGAAAGCCACACTCGAAAGCCAGAACTCGCATTTGCTGAACTTGGCGTATAGTTGATGCGATCGGAGAGTTTGGAGTACGGTGCGAAGGTGAGACATATGATCTCCTTGGGTTTTGGAGTAGATGAGAATGTCATCGATGAAAACAATCACGAACTGGTCCAAGTATTGATGAAAAACTCGGTTCATAAGGTCCATGAAAGCTGCGGGGGCGTTGGTTAAACCGAAGGGCATGACAACGAATTCATAATGGCCGTATCGGGTTCTGAAAGCCGTTTTGGGGATATCGGATTCCTTGATTTTGAGTTGGTGATAGCCGGATCGGAGATCGATTTTCGAGAAGACTGATGAGCCTTGAAGTTGGTCGAAGAGATCATCGATTCGAGGGAGAGGGTATTTATTCTTGATTGTGACTTTGTTGAGTTCACGGTAATCGATGCAAAGGCGGAGGGATCCGTCTTTCTTTTTGACAAAAAGAACCGGTGCACCCCACGGGGAATGGCTGGGTCGAACATAGCCTTTGTCGAGCAATTCTTGGACTTGATCTTTCAGTTCCTTCAATTCCATTGGGGCTATACTGTACGGTGCTTTGGAGATTGGCGTAGCTCCGGGAATCAGATTGATTTCGAACTCGATTTCTCGATCGGGCGGAAGTCCGGGAATGCCATCGGGAAATACGTCGGGAAATTCTTGGACGGCTCGAATGTCGGCAATTTGGGCTTTAGGGTCGGACTCGGATTTTACAATATCCACTATGTAGCCGGAATGACCCTTGTGAATGAGTTTAACTGCTTTGATCGCGGATATGATTGGAATCGAGAGTTTGGGTTGACTTCGAAATTTTAGGGTTTCGCCATTCGGAAGTGGAAAAATGACCGTTTTCGAGGCACAGTCGATTTGGGCTTTGAATTTGGTTAACCAATCCATGCCTAGTATAACTTTGAAGTTTTGGATCGGTAAGAGGATTAGGTCGAAATTCATGGTTTGAGTATGAACTCGGATTGGACAATTGAGTATGACTAGGTTAGAGCACATTTCTTCGCCAGAGGGAATGAGAATTCGGTATTCGTAATTTAATCGGTTCGGTTCGAGATTTAAGTGCGCAATTATGTCTTTCGATATAAAGGAATGAGTAGAGCCGGAATCGATAAGAGCGTAAATGGGTTCTTCGAGGATAAATACGGTACCTGCTATCATAGACGGGTCTTGCTCGATCTGTTCTTGAGTCATGGCGAACACTCGACCGGGGACGTTCGGTGGAGGTTTCGGGCAGTCTTTCACCATATGTCCGGGCTGATGGCATCGAAAACAACTCCGTGTTCCGTGTACGCATTCTCCGGAGTGACTCTTTCCACACTTTGGGCAGGTTGGCCTTGGCGGCGGTGGCGGTGGTCCGGTTGTTTGGCGAATGGGCTGTGTTCCTTTTCCTCGGAATGGGCGGTTGCCAAAGTTGTTCTTTTTCCACGGTCGTTGAGTAATTCCTGGTGGTCGGCGGCTGTTTTGAATGTCGCGTTCGTCTTGGGCAGCCATGAGTGCTTTGTCTACGAGTTGGCGGAAAGTTGAGGCGTCGGACATACGAATATCTCTACGGATTTCGGGTTGGAGGCCACGAATGAAATGGTTCTTCTTTTCTTCGGCGTCTCGAGCGATGAATGGGGTGTAGAGGCAGCCACGTTCGAAACGGCGGATGTACTCAATCATAGGTAAGTCGCCTTGTCGGAGTTCGAGAAATTCTTTGAGTTTGTGGGCTCGCACGTCTTTCGAGAAATATTTTTTGAAAAATTGGACTTTGAAATCGGTCCATGGCAAAGTTTCGAGGTTTGTTCCTTCCTTGATTCCTTCCCACCAGTGACGAGCTTCGTTTCGGAGGAGGAATATGGCACAGTGCACGCGGTCGCGGTCGGTCATTTGCATGTAGTCGTAGATGACTTCGAGAGATTTGATCCACTCTTCGGCTATAGTGGGGTCGGTTCAACCGTGAAATTCGGATAGGTTCATTCGGAGAAATCGTTCGTATATGGCTTGAGGCGCATTATTTTGAGGCGGGTTTTGGTTACGTTGGAGAAGTTGTTCGATTTGACGTTGGTGGTTTTGGGCTTGTTCACGGATTAAATTGGAGAGGTCATTAATGGTTTGATTGGGGTCGTGTGGTTCATCGGCGGGATTGCTCGGGTTTGCTCGGGTTATACGTCTCGCCATTAGTTCTATATTGATTATCATTAATAAGTAAAGCAAATAAAACACACAAAGAAAATAATACACATACGTTACCGGATGGTCCGAGTTTCGCGTCTCGAGTAGTCCTTAAGCCCGTGAAGTTCGTACGAGTATCTATGAACAATGCTCTGATACCACCGTTGTAGCACCCCCCTTCTAGACGGGCGATAAATCGAACCGGTTTATCGGAATATTTATTAAACTAGCGGAAGCAAAGGATCTCTTTGTAATTTTTGAAACATTGGAATGGGGTGAAAATGCAATTATCAAAACTTGGTTCTTTTGGGTATTGAAGGCTTTGCATTTTCAAAAATTTTGTGATATTGCTTTAGCCGAATACAAGGCTTGATTTGGAAATAAGTTTCGAAAGGAGGTTTCTCATTCGAGTGCTACATTCTCACTAATCATTTTTTTTTCGGTTCGAGAAGAAATCAGAGTTCGAAAAGGTTATTTTGGTGGATAAATCGAAGTTCTCTAACGAAGGCATGAAAATAGCAATTTACGAAACTTACTATATTAAAGTAGAAATTAAGTACGAGTCATAACGAAAACGAGTTCAAAAGTACGAAAGGGAAATATTACGGTTTAGGGTTACACCACCAAAAGAAAATAACCAAAAGTCTAGCATCGTTCATAGGTCCTCGTACGTCTTCCAAAAATCCCGGGCAAGACCTCGATCCACTACTCGATCCATCCCGGTTGAGGATTACTACTACCTGCAATTAAAAGACATCTATATGAGCTATAAAGCTCAGTAAGAAATCCGAGTATTATCAATCTTTTGGAAATACGTTATAAATAATATATAATATCGTATACCCGTTCTTGCCCACAATCCGCACACAACATAAGGCAATCGGTCAAAGCACATATCTCACGAAAACACAAAAATCCACGCAATTAAGCAAAAATGACTAAAATGCCCTTTTTGTGAAAATCATGAAAAACACATTTTTTTTTTCGGTTTATCGGATCCGTGAAGGATTAATTTCTGTACCGGATAATAAACCTGTTACGAGCCCGTTTTCACTAAGTGGAATCAAACCACTACACACATCATCCTAGTTGGATACCGGCCCACTATATCCGAGTTGTTCATTACCCGATATTCCATTAATCTTTCAAATAAAAATCATTTAATGCAATTTTTCGAAATAATGCTCTAACCCACACATGACATCACAAATATCAATCAAGTGCCACAAATCACACAAATATCACAATTTACCACATATTTATGATTTGGGCAAAACTCCCAAATTTACTCACACATAAACACACAACCACACACGGCACACACACCATGCACAATCAGCACCCACACATTCACACCATTTCAGCATACACACATGCACAATCAACACATTAAACATCACTAATTGTTCATCAAAGCAAGCTTAAGCACAAATACCCCTTTTTACCATTCATTTAATGGACTTATTACCACATCTAGGTAATAATCCATTCCAATCAATTTCTCACAACCATTAAACACATTCAACAGTAATTAAAGTACCAAAATACTAAAATTCATCACTTATTACTATTAAATCAAGAACATAAACATTAAAGCACAAAACATGTTAAATGGTATGCAAATGGTCCTAATTTCGAAATATTAGCAAACTAATTCCAAAAATTCTCAAATTAAATCCTAGAACTCCTACTGGCTCAAATTCCAAAATTCTGAAGTTATTTTATAATTTTACAAAGTTTCGAAT
>NW_012193378.1:133869-145752 GCF_000504015.1 Erythranthe guttata
GAACATAACCCCCGGGTTTAAAGTTTTACAGGTTTTGGAAGGGTGGGGTGTACCAATTAGAAAAAAAGTCCTAGTGTTGTAATTTTTAAGAGACCGTTGTTGAGAATGCACGTTTGCACATGTTTTTCAACATATACGTTTGTGCTAGTCCGATGGGCCGAGGGTGTTTGAGCATGTTTGTGATTTTGTATCATTGTCCTAGATTGTAGTTTGTGTTTTGATGATCCTTTTTGCGAATGCAATTTTGCGTGAGTACTTTTGTGCATGCTTTTGTACGTTTACTTATGTGCGTATCTTTTCTAGCGCATGTTTTTGTGCATGTTTCTTGATGCGCATTCATGACCTCGAACTGTAGTACGTATTTTTATGATCGCTTTCAGAATCCTATTTTAACCATGTTCGAGTCAGTATTTGGAAATTTGACGTTAGACAGGAATTGTAACCAGCTGAAATAGCTCTCTATTGGCGCCAGAACCAGTTGATTTTGAGTCCGGATGAGAAAGTTATGCTCCACTTCGTGGACACTACCAAAGATGTTGAGGGATCCTCTCTTCTAATTTGATTTTATTTTCCTAATTGCAACTCTTTTCTTACTCTTTGACCATTTTTGCTTCATGGACACCTAGTTTTCGATTTGTACCTATAAGATACTATATCCACCGATTACAACATAAATATAAATTAATCCAAAAAAATTCCACTATATCTTTTGTATCTAGTGTTTTTGCTGTTGTTTGGTTTTGCGTGTTAAAGTCCTAGTGTTGTAATATTTTTAAGATCGTGGTTGCGATCGCACTTTTGCGCTTGTTATTCATCATGTACGTTTGTGCATGTCCATTTGAGCGAGTGTGTTTGTGCATGTTTGTTGATTTGTATTAATGTCCTACGATTGTAGTTTGTGTTTTCAGGATCCTTTTTGCGAATGCACTTTTGCGTGAGTACTTTTGTGCAAGCTTTTGTACTTTTAACTATGTGCGTATCTTTTCTAGCGAGTGTTTTTGTACACGTTTCTTGATGCACATTCATGTCCTTGAACTGTAGTATGTAATTTCGTGATCGCTTTTGGAATACAATTTTACCATGTTTGAGTCCGAATTTGGATATTTGACGTTAGACACAAATTGAAGCCAGCTGAAATAGCTTTCTAATGTTGCCGGAACCAGTTGATTTGTAGACCGGATGAGAAAGTTATGCTCAACTTCGTGGACACTACCAAAGATGTTGAGGGATTTTCTCTTCTAATTTGATTTTATATTCCTAACTGCAACTCTTTTGTTACTCTTCGATCATTTTTGCTTCATGGACACCTAATTTTCGATTTGTACCTTTAAGTTACTAAATCCACCAATTAAAACAGAAAAATAAAATAATCCAAAAAAAATCCACGTAAACGTAATCGTAGAGTGTTATTTCTACACTCCACAGTATCTTTAGTATCTTGTAATTTTGCTGTTGTTTGGTTATGCGTATTAAACTCCTAGTGTTGTAGTTCGTGTTTTTAAGAACGTTGTTGCGAATGCAGTTATGCGCATGTTTTTTTACACATTGGTTTGTGCATGTCCATTTGAGCGAGAGTGTTTATGCATGTTTGGTTATTTGTATTAATGTCCTAGGATTGTAGTTTGTGTTTTCATGATCCTTTTTGCGAATGCACTTTTGCGTGCATGCTTTTGTACTTTTACTTATGTGCGTATCTTTTCTAGCCAGTGTTATTGTGCATGTTTCTTGATGCGCATTCATGTGCTCCAACTGTAGTACGTATTTTCGTGATTGCTTTTGGATTCCAATTTTCACCATGTTCGAGTCCGAATTTGGAATTTTGACGTTAGACAGGAATTGTAGCCTGCTAAAATAGTTGTCTAATGCCGCCTCAAATAGTTGATTTAGAGTCCTGATGAGAATGTTATGCTCGACTTCGTGGACACTACCAAAGATGTTGAGGGATCCTCTCTTCTAATTTGATTTTATTTTCCTAATAGCAACTCTTTTGTTACTCTTTGATCATTTTTGCTTCAGAGACACCTTATTTATATTTTTACCTATAAGATACTAAATCCACCAATTAAAACAAAAATATAAATTAATCGAAAAAAAATCCACGTAAATGTAAACGTAGAGTGTTATTTCTACACTCCAATGTATCTTTTGTATCTTGTGGTTTTGTTGTTCTTTGGTTATGCGTATTAAAGTCCTAGTGATGTAATGTTATTACGAACGTTGTTGCGAATGCACTTTTGCGCTTGTTTTTCTTCATGTACGTTTGTGCATGTCTATTTGAGCGAGTGTGTTTGTGCATGTTTGTTGATTTCTATTAATGTCCTAGGATTGTAGCTTGTGTTTTCATGATCTGTTTTGCGAATGCACTTTTGCGTGAGTACTTTTGTGCATGCTTTTGCACTTTTACTTATGTGCGTATCTTTTCTAGCGAGTGTTTTTGTGCATGTTTCTTGATGCACATTCATGTCCTCAAACTGTAGTACGTATTTTCATGATCGCTTTCGGAATCAAATTTTGACCATGTTCGAGTCCGAATTTGGAAACTTGACGTTAGACAGGAATTGTAGCTAGCTGAAATTGCTTTCTAATGCCGCCGGAACTAGTTATTTGGAGTCCGGATGAGAAAGTTAAGATCGACTTCGTGGACACTACCAAAGATGTTGAGGGATACTCTCTTCTAATTTAATTTTATTTTCCTAATTGCAACTCTTTTGTTACTCTTTGATCATTTTTGCTTCATGGACACCTAATTTTCGATTTGTACCTATTAGATACTAAATCCACCAATTAAAACATAAATATAAATTAAGCCAAAAAAAACCACGTTAACGTAAACGTAGAGTGTTATTTCTACACTCCACTGTATCTTTTGTATCTAGTGGTTTTGCTGTTGTTTGGTTATGCGTATTAAATTCCTAGTGTTGTAATGTTTTTAAGAACCTTATTGCGAATGCACTTTTGCGCATGTTTTTCTAAATGCGTTTATGCATGTCTATTTGAGCGAGTGTGTTTGTGCATGTTTGTTGATTTGTATTAATGTCCTAGGATTCTAGTTTGTGTTTTCATGATACTTTTTGCGAATGCACTTTTGCGTGCATGCTTTTGTACTTTTACTTATGTGCGTATGTTTTCTAGCGAGTGTTTTTGTGCATGTTTCTTGATGCGCATTCATGTGCTCCAACTGTAGTACGTATTTTCGTGATTGCTTTTGGAATCCAATTTTGACCATGTTCGAGTCCGAGTTTGGAATTTTGACGTTAGACAGGAATTGTAACCAGCTGAAATAGTTTTCTAATGCCGCCGGAACCAGTTGATTTGGAGTCCAGATGAGAAAGTTATGCTCGACTTCGTGGACACTACCAAAGATGTTCAGGGATCCTCTCTTCTAATTTGATTTTATTTTCCTAATTGCAACTCTTTTGTTACTCTTTGATCATTTTTGCTTCAGGGACACCTAATTTATATTTGTACCTATAAGATACTAAATCCACCAATTAAAACAGAAATATAAATTAATCCAAAAAACATCCACGTAAATGTAAACGTAGAGTGTTATTTCTACACTCCAATGTATCTTTTGTATCTAGTGGTTTTGCTGTTCTTTGGTTATGCGTATTAAAGTCCTAGTGTTGTAATGTTTTTAAGAACGTTGTTGCGAATGCACTTTTGCGCTTGTTTATTTTCATGTACGTTTGTGCATGTCTATTTGAGCGAGTGTGTTTGTGCATGTTTGTTGATTTATATTAATTTCCTAGGATTGTAGTGTGTGTGTTCATGATGCTTTTTGCGAATTCACTTTTACGTGCATGCTTTTGTACTTTTACTTATGTGCGTATCTTTTCTAACGATTGTTTTTGTGCATGTTTCTTGATGCACATTCATGTCCACGAACTGTATTACGTATTTTCGTGATCGCTTTTCGAATTCAATTTTGACCATGTTCGAGTCTGAATTTGGAATTTTGACGTCTGATAGGAATTGTAGCCAGCTGAAATAGCTTTCTTATGCCGCCAGAACCAGTTGATTTGTAGTCGAGATGAGAAAGTTATGCTCGATTTCGTGGACACTACCAAAGATCTTGAAGGATCCACTCTTCTAATTTGATTTTATTTTCTTAATTGCAACTCTTTTGTTCCTCTTTGATCATTTTTGCTTCATGGACACCTAATTTTCGATTTGTACCTATAAGATACTTAATCCTACAATTAAAACATAAATAAAAATTAATCCGAAAAATATCCACGTAAACGTAAACGTAGAGTGTTATTTCTACACTCCACTGCATCTTTTGTATCAAGTAATTTTGCTGTTGTTTGGTTATGCGTATTAAAGTCCTAGTGTTGTATTTCGTGTTTTTAGAATGTTGTTGCGAATGCAGTTATGCGCATGTTTTTTTACACGTACGTTTGTGCATGTCCATTTGAGTGAGTGTGTTTATGCATGTTTGTTGATTTGTATTAATGTCCTAGGATTCTAGTTTGTGTTTTCATGATACTTTTTGCGAATGCACTTTTGCGTGCATGCTTTTGTACTTCTACTTATGTGCGTATCTTTTCTGGCGAGTGTTTTTGCGCATTCATATCCTCGAACTATAGTACGTATTTTCGTGATCGCTTTTCGAATCCAATTTTGACCATGTTCGAGTCCGAATTTCGAATTTTGACGTTAGACAAGAATTGTAGCCAACTAAAATAGCTTTCATATGCCACCGGAAAAGTTGATTTGGAGTCCGGATTGAAAGTTATGCTCGACTTCGTGTACTCTACCAAAGATGTTGACGGATCCACTCTTCTAATTTGATTTTATTTTCCTAATTGCAACTCTTTTGTTACTCTTTGGTCATTTTTGCTTCATGGACACCTAATTTTCGATTTGTACCTATAAGATACTAAATCTACCTATTAAAATAGAAATATAAATTAATCCGAAAAAAAATGGAGAAAATTTATACTTACATAATAATATTCAACTCCAAAGACTCACCAAATTTCTTTACTCGGCTAGTATCAAATAATTGAGCTATTGGGATCATTGGGACTTTTTGGCTTTCAAATGTTGGGCTTTTGGTACAAGGTAGAAAATATGGGTAAAAGTGGCTACTCTTCTCCTTTCATTTCACAATTAGTCACTAAGAGTTGCACTTATTTATAACTCTTTATTTTGACTAGAGGTGTTTTTGCTAAAATTTAGCTTTTGGACTTATTTATTCACCTCAAAGGACTTATATCTTAACTCGCTTTGTTAAGAGTTCAAAAGTCTCCACTTTTGCTCTCAACATAATGGTTCGAGTTTTTACTTAAAAATATTTCTCAAGTCTTTTCTTCCCCTTCTATCTTTCTTATTTTTCTTCACTCTTTTTTTTTTTATTTCTTCATCAATTTTTTTTTTTCGAAGAAAAAAAACGTAACAATTTGTTTTTTCAACCAAGCTCCAAGGGAAAATTTATCAAGAAATCTCCATCTAATCTACCCACTTTATTTTGGCTAAAAGAAAGAACACCGTTTCTCCAAGGCTCAATCAAGGTTCGAATGATAAAAAATTAAAGGTAGGCTTGAAAGGCTCAAACGGTTCAAAGATGGCCCAAATCACTTCCCAAATTGCTCAACAATTTAATATTTCACTTTGTAAATTCCTAAGGCTAGTTCCAAAACCGAATAGCATATGATATAGCATAAATTAATTCGACGTTTTAAAACACAAAACTTTCAACCAAAGCAAGGCATAATTCGTGATTCCTAACACTGACTCCTTCCTACGACACTTTGAATCAAAAGCTCATCAAAATTCAATCACAATCAAGATAAAGCAAGCAATTTCATCATTAAACATCAAACATCTTTCATCATCCTGATTCATCGAAGCATTTATCTCAAACATTATTTTTTTTTTCGAAAGCAATAAATAAACTAAAACAACTAAACATAAATCCTAATGCATGCAAACTAAAAAATTAAAGCACATCAAAACAAGCAATTTTCCACCCCCAAACTTAAAATTTACATTTCCCTCAATGTAATTAGCACGAAGTTTAAGGATAGAATACACCTGAATTAGTCGTCTTGGCCATGTCCGGGCTGCTCTTCCACCCTCGCCTTTATTCTGCCTCCGTACTTTTTGCACGGCCGTATGAGATTTTGAATTGTTTACCGCACGCCCGTGCGAATTGCCAAAATTGGGCAGTAGCTGTCTGTTTCTCGTACGGCCGTGTGAGATTATGGTATTTTTCTCGCGCAACCGTGCACAAAGTGAAAATTGGGCAGTAGGTTCCCTGCTTTTCCGGACGGTCGTATGATACTTTTGCTTTGTTCGGGACGGCCGTATGAGCTCCAGAGCTGCAATTTTTTTGTCCTAAACATTAAAAACATGTTTAATTTGTTAGCTTGCATGGTTATTAAATAAATAAATAAAATAAAACAAGAGAAAGAAATAATAATAAAAAATAACGAAAAATCCCAGGTTGCCTCCCGAGAAGCGCTAAGTTTACAGTCTTCAGCCAGACTTTGTCTGCTTCTTTGTTCAAGCTAACGTGACCAATGTCACTTGGCGATTGAATTCTTCTCCCCGATAATGCTTGTTTGGTTTTTTAGGTGGCCACATCCTCCTTGCACGTTCATCGCCGTTAGCACCCCAACTCTTTTGACTATCTCTCGTAGGAGTGGAAATTGAGTCCGCAAAATAGACTTTCTCCTTTCGATTCCCTTTTCCATTATCATCTCCTGCACTCAAAGATGCTTTCCCATGGTCCAAGATCGAAACATCAAATTTTTCATGATTTGTAAAATCCATAAGACCAATAGTAAAGCACTCATTATTATCACATGGATTTTTATTAGCACTAAAAACATTAAATTTGATTGTTTGATCATGCACCGTCATTGTAAGATCACTACTAACACAATCAATTAGAGTTTTCGACGTGGCTAAAAACGGTCTCCCTAAAATAAGAGGTATATCCTTATCTTCATCTATATCAAGTATAACGAAATCAATAGGGAAGATAAATTTGTTCACTTTTACTAGCTCATTCTCTAAAATACCTTTTGGGTAAACTAAAGACCTATCGGCTAATTGAAGAGTTACAGCCGTCGGTTCAATCTCACCTAACCCAAGATTTTTATAAGTGGAATAAGGCATAAGATTAATGCTAGCACCTAAATCAATGAGCGATCTAAAATTTTTACCTCCTATAGTACAAGGAATAGTGAACTTACCTGGATCACCGAGTTTTGGAGGAAGGGGCCGTGTAAGAATTGCACTGCATTGATCCGTGAGTTGGATCATCTCGTTCCCTTGCAATTTTTTCCTCTTTGTCACAAGATCCTTGAGAAATTTCACCCACTTTGGCATCTTTTGAAGGGCTTCGATAAACGGGATATTTATGTGAATTTCCTTCAACTTGTCGAAAAATCCTTGGTATTCGGCATCGAGCTTCTTCTTTAGAAGCTTTTGAGGATATGGAATTGGAGGGGCTCGTAATTTCACTGTGGATAATAGTGGTTCTTCGTCAGTTTCTTCTTTTTCCCCAATCACTCTCGGCTTCTCGATTACCGTGTTTTGCTTCTCTTTTCGTGGGGCTTCATCCAATTGTCTCCCATTCCTTAAACTTACATCATTTCACTGCTCGATGTTGCTCTTCCGAGTATCTTCCGTATATGACGGCAGTGCTCCCGATGGCCTCGCGTTTAGCTGGGTTGCAAGTTGACCCATCTATGTTTCCGAATTGCGGATGGAAGCTTGAGTGGATGTCATAAATTGAGCCAAGATATTTGCGAGATCTCCACCTTGAGGTGGAGCTTGAGGCGGATTTTGGAATCCGGGAGCTGGCTGAGGTCTTGGTTGAGGTTGACTATGTGGCGGTGCTTGGCCTTGACTTTGCTGATTTCCTCCCCATCCAAAGTTGGGGTGGTCTCTCCATCCCGGATTATAAGTGTTGGTGTACGGGTTCCACTCTTGTCGGTTGGTGTCATTCACGTAGTTTAGAGACTCTGTTTCTTCTAAGCACCGGTCGGGATCTTGGATTGCATGGACTTGCTGAGTCTGCAAAGATGCTACTTGCTTTGATAGCTTTTCTAACTGGGCGGTGATTGCGGTGACCCCGTCTAACTCTAAAATTTCTCCCGTCTTATTGGTTCCGCTATTTGACCGGTCCGATGCCCGCATATATTTATTTCTAGCGATTCTCTCCAAAATCTCGTATGCTTCGTCATATGTCAAACTCATGAACATTCCTCCAGCTGCAGAGTCGACCACAGTCCTCAAGTTATCTTTTGTAATCCATCATAAAATATTTGCAGTTGGCGCCACTCTTGAAGTCCATGATTCGGACATCTCCGAATTAATTGTTTGAACCGCTCCCACGTCTCGAATAACGCTTCACCGGCTTCTTGTATGAAATTATGTATTTCTCTCCGAATTCTTTCATTTTTTGTTGGGGAATTGTATGTGTTCATGAAGAGTTGCGCTAGCTGGGGCCAAGACGAGATGGAGTGCGGCGCACGAGTTTGTAACCATTCTCGGGCTGCTCCTTGTAACGAGTGCTTGAAAAGGCGGAGTTGTAGTGCTTCGGGTGATACTCCATTCATCTTGTGCGAATCACACGTTTTGAGAAAGTTGACCAAGTGGAGATGCGGATCTTCATGAGCTAATCCGCTGAACACCCCGTTGTTTTGGAGCATAGTAAGGAGTCCCGCTCGAATTTAAAAATTGTTGGCTTCAATGGGGGGCTGCTGGATGCTTGATTGAAACCCATTGAGTGTTGGAACCGTGTACTCATGCAATGCTCGTTGACGAGGTGGTGGATTAATTAGTTGAAGTTGCTCTTGCTCGTTGACGATATTTCATGCCGCATTCGGTAGGTGCCCTTGGTCATCTCCCCTACGATTATTCTCTTCTTCCATTGTCGCATAAAAAGTACCTAAAACAAATAAAATAATTAAATAAAATAAATAAAACGCCTGAAGGAAGAAAAATTGTTCAAATTTAATATTAGGATAAATAGATAATTTAGCCGTATTACCCGGCAACGGCGCCAAAAACTTGTTGGGTGCTTAATACCTAACACGCAAGTGCACGTATCGCAAACAAGTAGTAAAAGTGGACTCGTGAGAGTCGGATGTCGATCCCACATGGAATACTCAAATTATCTAATCCTAAGTACCAAATTCTAACAATTATGATTTTTATCCAGCCTACGCAAAGTTGTCAACTTTAATCAACTAAATAATTAAACTAATTATGAAAGCAATTAAACACGAGAAAATATCAATAAAAACGGACCTAGGATTTTATCTTCCCCCTATGCAAGAATTGCTCACCCAAAACCCCTCAATAATGAAATATATGATTCATGATTATTAAGCCGAGACACTAATTTACTCATAACCCGTTGTCGCGTGTATTATGCGTCTATTATTCATAAACGGTTCACTATATGTCTATGCAAACAAATTATGAATAAAGCATTAACTAGCAAGTCTCGTAAATGGCTACCTAAGGTGATATTTGTATGTCTACGACACCACATGCAATTGACACACTCATCCGGTGAAAACTACTCGAAGGTTCTTATACTTACCGTCAAATTATCAAAATAGCTCCGTCGAGTCAATCCCAATAATCACAGATAAAGCACATAAATTGATCATGTTCATGCACTAACAATCACAACAAGTATAAGAAATAATCATACAAAATCCTAGATTAAAAACTTAGCTACTCATGTTCTCTACGAAAAACATAATAAAAAAATAAAAACACATAGATTAAGAAAAGATAGATAAAAGAAGAATTGTGATGAAGATTTGTCAATTCTCCATCTTCGTTTCTTCGTTCTCTCGCTCCTCTCGCTCCAAGGTTGTGTCCAAAAGTCCTCTAATTCGTGCTTGGTTTGGCCTTAAATAGATGCCCCAACTTTGTAGATGATTTTAGGTTTCCTTGTGTGATTAAAAGTCCAAAATTGTCTCCTGCGTGTGTTGGCGCGGCCGCCCGAGAATCAGTGCAATTCTCACATGGCCGCGCGAGAATCGCCGAAACCTTCTGCCCAACTTCTGCAATTGGCGCGGCCGCGCCAAAGATAGGTTAAATTTGGCATGGCCGCGCAGACCACTTTTCAGCCAATTTTCAGCAGTTTTTGTTTTCTTCCGTTTTTGCTCGTTTTTGACCTTTTTCTCGTTTCGTCCTTGGAACTTCCAAATCGTCAAGTTGTACCAAAAATACAATAAACCACTCATTAAGCATCATTAAATCAATAAAAGTATACAAAAATCCTCGTAAGAAAGTATACATCGAGTGTAAACTATACACTCAACATCCTCGAACTGTAGTACGTATTTTCGTGATCGCTTTTGGAATCCAATTTTGACCAAGTTCGAGTCCGAATTTGGAATTTTGACGTTAGACATGAATTGTAGCCAGTAGAAATAGCTATCTATTACCACCGGAACCAGTGATTTGGAGGCCGAATGAGAAAGTTATGCTCGACTTCATGGATACTACCAAAGATGTTGAGGGACCCTCTCTTCTAATTTGATTTTATTTTCCTAATTGCAACTATTTTCTTACTCTTTGATCATTTTTGCTTCATGGACACCTAATTTTCGATTTGTACCTATAAGATACTAAACCCACCAATTAAAACAGAAAGATAAATTAATCAAAAAAAAATCCATGTAAAAGTCCTAGTGTTATTTCTACACTCCAATGTATCTTTTGAATCTAGTGGTTTTGCAGTTATTTGGTTATGCGTATTAAAGTCCTAGTGTTGTAATGTTTTTAAGAACGTTGTTGCGAATGCACTTTTGCGCATGTTTTTCTACATGTACGTTTGTACATGTCTATTTGAGCAAGTCTGTTTGTGCATGTTTGTTGATTTGTATTAATGTCCTAGGATTGTAGTTTGTGTTTTCATGATCCTTTTGCGAATGCACTTTTACGTGCATGCTTTTGTACTTTTACTTATGTGCGTATCTTTTCTAGCGAGTGCCTTTGTGCATGTTTCTTGATGCCCAATCACGTCATCTGTTGGGTGCTTAATACTTAACACGCAAGTGCACGTATCGCAAACAAGTAGTAAAAGTGGACTCATGAGAGTCGGATGTCGATCCCACAGGGAATACTCAAATTATCTAATCTTAAGTACCAAATTCTAACAATTATGATTTTTATCCAGCCTACGCAAAGTTGTCAACTTTAATCAACTTAATAATTAAACTAATTATGAAAGCAATTAAACACGAGAAAATATCAATAAAAACGGACCTAGGATTTTATCTTCCCCATATGCAGGAAATGCTCACCCAAAACCCCTCAATTATGAAATATATGATTCATGATTATTATGAGTCTATTAATCATAAACGGTTCACTATATGTCTATGGAAACAAATTATGAATAAAACATTAACTAACAAGTCTCGTAAATGGCTACCTAAGGTGATATATGTATGTCTACAACACCACATGCAATTGACACACTCATCCGGTGAAAACTACTCGAAGGTTCTTATACTTACCGTCTAATTATCAAAATAGCTCTGTCGAGTCAATCCCAATAATCACAGATAACGCACATAAATTGATCAAGTTCATGCACTTACAATCATAACAAGTATAAGAAATAATCATAAAATCATAATTGCATAATCTCAAGACAAACGGGTTCACCATCCCCACATAGGGTTCCAACAAAATCCTATATTAAAAACTCAGCTACTTATGTTCTCTACGAAAAACATAATAAAAATATAAAAACACATAGATTAAGAAAAGATAGATAAAAGAAGAATTGTGATGAAGATTTGTCAATTCTCCATCTTCGATTCTTCGTTCTCTCGCTCCAAGGTTGTGTCCAACGTCCTCTATTCGTGCTTGGTTTGGCCTTAAATCAGT
>NW_012193378.1:145852-158179 GCF_000504015.1 Erythranthe guttata
CATCTAAATCAATATAATCAGACGGGCCCGCTTGTGTTCTCATGATCCTTTTTGCGAATGCACTTTTACGTGCATGCTTTTGTACTTTTACTTATGTGCGTATCTTTTCTAGCAAGTGTTTTGGTGCATATTTCTTGATCCGCATTCATGTCCTCGAACTGTAGTACGTATTTTCGTGATCGCCTTTGGATCCAATTTTGACCATGTTCGAGTCCGAATTTGGAAATTTGACGTTAGACAGTAATTGCAGGCAGCTGAAATAGCTTTCTAATGCCGCCGAAACCAGTTGATTTGGAGTCCAGATGAGAAATTTATGCTCGACTTTGTGGACACTACCGAAGATGTTGAGGGATCCTCTCTTCTAATTTGATTTTATTTTCGTTATTGCAACTCTTTTGTTGCTCTTTGATCATTTTTGCTTCATGGACACCTAATTTTCGATTTTTACCTATGAGATACCAAATCCATCAATTAAAACAAAAATATAAATTAATCCAAAAAAAATCCACGTAAACGTAAACGTAGAGTGTTATTTCTACACTCCATTGTATCGTTTTTATCTTTTGTTTTTGCTTTTGTTTGTTGATGCGTATTAAAGTCCTAGTGTTTTAGTTCGTGTTTTAAAAACGTTGTTCGGTATGCAGTTATGCGCATGTTTTTTTACATGTACATTTTTGCATGTCTATTTGAGCGAGTGTGTTTGTGCATGTTTGTTGATTTGTATTAATGTCCCTAGGACTGGTGTTTGTGTTTTCATGATCCCTTTTTGCGAATACGCTTTTGCGTCAGTACTTTTGTGCATGCTTTTGTACTTTTACTAATGTGCGTATATTTTTCAAGCGAGTGTGTTTTATGCACGTTTCTTGATGCGCATTCATGTCCTCGAACCTGTAGCACGTATTTTCAAGATCGCTTTTGGAACTTAATTTTGACCATGTTCGAGTCCCGAATTTGGAAATTTGAAATAGCATTCTCATGCCGTCAAAACCAGTTGATTTGGAGTCCGGAGGAGAAAGTTATGCTCGACTTCGTCGACACTACCAAAGATGTGGAGGGATCCTCTCTTCTAATTTGATTTTATTTTTCTAATTTCGACTCTTTTCTTAGTCTTTGATCATTTTTGCTTCATGGGCACCTTATTTTCCATTTGAACCGATAAGATACTAAATACACCAATTAAAACAGATATATAAATTAATCCAAAAAAAATCCACGTAAATGTAAACGTAGAGTGTTATTTCTACACTCCACGGTATTTTTTGTATCTAAAGTTTTTGCTGTTGTTTAGTTATGCATATTAAAGTCCTAGTGTTTTAGTTTGTGTTTTTAAGAACGTTGTTGCAAATGCAGTTATGCGCATGTTTTTTTACACGTACGTTTATGCATGTCCATTTGAGCGAGTGTGGTTATGCATGTTTGTTGATTGTATTAATGTCCTAGGATTGTAGGTTGTGTTTTCATGATCCTTTTTGCGAATGCACTTTTGCGTGCATGCTTTTATACTTTTACTTATGTGCGTATCTTTTCTGGCGAGTTTTTTTGTGCATGTTTCCCGATGCGCATTCATGTCCTCGAACTATAGTACGTATTTTCGTGATCGCTTTTGGAATCCAATTTTGACCTTGTTCGAGTCCGAATTTGGAATTTTGACGTTGGACAGGAATTGTAGCCAGCTGAAATAGCTTTCTTATGCCGCCGGAACTAGTTGATTTGGAGTCCGGATGAGAAAGTTATGCTCGACTTCGTGGACACTACCAAAGATGTTAAGGGATCCACTCTTCTAATTTTATTTTATTTTCCTAATTGCAACTCTTCTGTTACTCTATGATTATTTTCGTTTCATGCACACCTAATTTTCGATTTGTACCTATAAGATACTAAATCCACCAATTAAAACAGAAATATAAATTAATCCAAAAAAAAAATCCACGTAAACGTAAACGTAGAGTGTTATTTCTACACTCCACTGTATCTTTTGTATCTAGTGTTTTTGTTGTTGTTTGGTTATGCGTATTAAAGTCCCAGTGTTGTAATTTTTTTAAGAACGTTGTTCCGAATGCACTTTTGCGCATGTTTTTCTACATGTACGTTTTTTGCATTTCCATTTGAGCGAGTGTGTTTGTGCATGTTTGTTGATTTGTATTAATGTCCTAGGATTGTAGTTTGTGTTTTCATGATCCATTTTGCGAATGAACATTCGCGTGAGTACTTTTGTCATGCTTTTGTACTTTTACTTATGTGCGTATCTTTTCTAGCGAATTTTTTTGTGCACATTTGTTGATGCGCATTCATGTCCTCGAACTGTAGCACGTATTTTCATGATCGCTTTTGGAATCCAATTTTGACCATGTTCGAGTCCGAATTTGAATATTTGACGAATTGTAGCCAGCTGAAATTGCTTTCTAATGCCGCCGGAACCAGTTGATTTGGAGTCCGGATGAGAAAGTTATGCTGGACTTCGTGGACACTACCAAAGATGTTGAGGGATCCTCTCTTCTAATTTGATTTTATTTTCCTAATTGTAACTCTTTTGTTACTTTATGATCATTTTCGTTTCATGCACACCTAATTTTTGATTTGTACCTATAAGATACTAAATCCACCAATTAAAACAGAAATATAAATTAATCCAAAAAAAAAATCCACGTAAACGTAAACGTAGAGTGTTATTTCTACACTCCACATTATCTTTTGTATCTAGTGTTTTTGTTGTTGTTTGGTTATGCGTATTACAGTCCTAGTGTTGTACTGTTTTTAAGAACGTTGTTGCGAATGCACTTTTGCGCATGTTTTTCTACATGTACGCTTTTTGCATTTCCATTTGAGCGAGTGTGTTTGTGCTTGTTTGTTGATTTGTAATAATGTCCTAGGATTGTAGTTTGTGTTTTCATGATCCTTTTTGCGAATGAACATACTCGTGAGTACTTTTGTGTCTACTTTTGTACTTTTATTTATGTACGTATCTTTCATAGCGAGTGTTTTTGTGCATGTTTCGTGATGTGCATTCATGTCCTCGAACTGTAGCACGTATTTTCATGATCGCTTTTGGAATCCAATTTTTACCATGTTCGAGTCCGAATTTGGAAATTTGACGTTAGACAGGAATTGTAGCAAGCTCAAATAGCTTTCTAATGCCGCGGGAAGCAGTTGATTTGTAGTCATGATGAGAAAGTTATGCTTGACTTCGTGGACACTACCAAAGATGTTGAGGGATCCTCTCTTCTAATTTGATTTTATTTTCCTAATTGCATCTCTTTTCTTATTCTTTGATCGTTTTTGCTTCATGGACACCTGATTTTCGATTTGTACCTATAAGATACTAAATCCACATATTAAAACAGCAATATAAATTAATCCAAAAAAAAATCCACATAAACGTAAACGTAGAGTGTGATTTTTACACTCCACTGTATCTTTTGTATCTAGTGTTTTTGCTACTGTTTGTTTATGCGTATTAAACTCCTAGTGTTGTACTATTTTTAAGAACGTTGTTGCGAATGCACTTTTGCGCATGTTTTTCAACATGTACGTTTGTGCATGTTTGTTGATTTGTATTACTGTCCTAGGATTGTAGTTTGTGTTTTCATGATCCCTTTTGCGAATGAACATTCGCGTGAGTACTTTTGTGTCTACTTTTGGACTATTATTTATGTACGTATCTTTCATAGCGAGTGTTTTTGTGCATGTTTCGTGGGGTGGATTCATGTCCTCGAACTGTAGCACGTATTTTCATGATCGCTTTTGGAATCCAATTTTTACCATGTTCGGGTCCGAATTTGAAAATTTGACGAATTGAAGCCAGCTGAAATTGCTTTCTAATGCCGCCGGAACCAGTTGATTTGGAGTCCGGATGAGAAAGTTATGCTGGACTTCGTGGACACTACCAAAGATGTTGAGGGATCCTCTCTTCTAATTTGATTTTATTTTCCTAATTGTAACTCTTTTGTTACTTTATGATCATTTTCGTTTCATGCACACCTAATTTTTGATTTGTACCTATAAGATACTAAATCCACCAACTAAAACAGAAATATAAATTAATCCAAAAAAAAAATCCACGTAAACGTAAACGTAGAGTGTTATTTCTACACTCCACATTATCTTTGGTATCTAGTGTTTTGGTAGTTGTTTGATTATGCGTATTACAGTCCTAGTGTTGTACTGTTTTTAAGAACGTTGTTGCGAATGCACTTTTGCGCATGTTTTTCTACATGTACGCTTTTTGCATTTCCATTTGAGCGAGTGTGTTTGTGCTTGTTTGTTGATTTGTAATAATGTCCTAGGATTGTAGTTTGTGTTTTCATGATCCTTTTTGCGAATGAACATACTCGTGAGTACTTTTGTGTCTACTTTTGTACTTTTATTTATGTACGTATCTTTCATAGCGAGTGTTTTTGTGCATGTTTCGTGATGTGCATTCATGTCCTCGAACTGTAGCACGTATTTTCATGATCGCTTTTGGAATCCAATTTTTACCATGTTCGAGTCCGAATTTGGAAATTTGACGTTAGACAGGAATTGTAGCAAGCTCAAATAGCTTTCTAATGCCGCGGGAAGCAGTTGATTTGTAGTCATGATGAGAAAGTTATGCTTGACTTCGTGGACACTACCAAAGATGTTGAGGGATCCTCTCTTCTAATTTGATTTTATTTTCCTAATTGCATCTCTTTTCTTATTCTTTGATCGTTTTTGCTTCATGGACACCTGATTTTCGATTTGTACCTATAAGATACTAAATCCACATATTAAAACAGCAATATAAATTAATCCAAAAAAAAATCCACATAAACGTAAACGTAGAGTGTGATTTTTACACTCCACTGTATCTTTTGTATCTAGTGTTTTTGCTACTGTTTGTTTATGCGTATTAAACTCCTAGTGTTGTACTATTTTTAAGAACGTTGTTGCGAATGCACTTTTGCGCATGTTTTTCAACATGTACGTTTGTGCATGTTTGTTGATTTGTATTACTGTCCTAGGATTGTAGTTTGTGTTTTCATGATCCCTTTTGCGAATGAACATTCGCGTGAGTACTTTTGTGTCTACTTTTGTACTATTATTTATGTACGTATCTTTCATAGCGAGTGTTTTTGTGCATGTTTCGTGATGTGCATTCATGTCCTCGAACTGTAGCACGTATTTTCATGATCGCTTTTGGAATCCAATTTTTACCATGTTCGGGTCCGAATTTGAAAATTTGACAAATTGAAACCAGCTGAAATTGCTTTCTAATGCCGCCGGAACCAGTTGATTTGGAGTCCGGATGAGAAAGTTATGCTGGACTTCGTGGACACTACCAAAGATGTTGAGGGATCCTCTCTTCTAATTTGATTTTATTTTCCTAATTGTAACTCTTTTGTTACTTTATGATCATTTTCGTTTCATGCACACCTAATTTTTTATTTGTACCTATAAGATACTAAATCCACCAATTAAAACAGAAATATAAATTAATCCAAAAAAAAAATCCCCGTAAACGTAAACGTAGAGTGTTATTTCTACACTCCACATTATCTTTTGTATCTAGTGTTTTTGTTGTTGTTTGGTTATGCGTATTACAGTCCTAGTGTTGTACTGTTTTTAAGAACGTTGTTGCGAATGCACTTTTGCGCATGTTTTTCTACATGTACGCTTTTTGCATTTCCATTTGAGCGAGTGTGTTTGTGCTTGTTTGTTGATTTGTAATAATGTCCTAGGATTGTAGTTTGTGTTTTCATGATCCTTTTTGCGAATGAACATTCGCGTGAGTACTTTTGTGTCTACTTTTGTACTTTTATTTATGTACGTATCTTTCATAGCGAGTGTTTTTGTGCATGTTTCGTGATGTGCATTCATGTCCTCGAACTGTAGCACGTATTTTCATGATCGCTTTTGGAATCCAATTTTTACCATGTTCGAGTCCGAATTTGGAAATTTGACGTTAGACAGGAATTGTAGCAAGCTCAAATAGCTTTCTAATGCCGCGGGAAGCAGTTGATTTGTAGTCATGATGAGAAAGTTATGCTTGACTTCGTGGACACTACCAAAGATGTTGAGGGATCCTCTCTTCTAATTTGATTTTATTTTCCTAATTGCATCTCTTTTCTTATTCTTTGATCGTTTTTGCTTCATGGACACCTGATTTTCGATTTGTACCTATAAGATACTAAATCCACATATTAAAACAGCAATATAAATTAATCCAAAAAAAAATCCACATAAACGTAAACGTAGAGTGTGATTTTTACACTCCACTGTATCTTTTGTATCTAGTGTTTTTGCTACTGTTTGTTTATGCGTATTAAACTCCTAGTGTTGTACTATTTTTAAGAACGTTGTTGCGAATGCACTTTTGCGCATGTTTTTCAACATGTACGTTTGTGCATGTTTGTTGATTTGTATTACTGTCCTAGGATTGTAGTTTGTGTTTTCATGATCCTTTTGCGAATGCACTTTTGCGTCAGTACTTTTGTGCATGCTTTTGTACTTTTACTTATGCGCGTATCTTTTCTAGCGAGTGTTTTTGTGCATGTTTCTGAATGCGCATTCATGTCCTCAAACTGTAGTACGTATTTTTGTGATCGCTTTTGGAATCAAATTTTGGCCATGTTCGAGTCTGAATTTGGAAATTTGTCGTTAGAGATGAATTGTAGCGAACAGAAATAGCTATCTAATACCACCAAAACCAGTGATTTGGAGTCCGGAGGAGAAAGTTATGCTCGACTTCGTCGACACTACCAAAGATGTGGAGGGATCCTCTCTTCTAATTTGATTTTATTTTTCTAATTTCGACTCTTTTCTTAGTCTTTGATCATTTTTGCTTCACGGGCACCTTATTTTCCATTTGAACCGATAAGATACTAAATACACCAATTAAAACAGATATATAAATTAATCCAAAAAAAATCCACGTAAATGTAAACGTAGAGTGTTATTTCTACACTCCACGGTATTTTTTGTATCTAAAGTTTTTGATGTTGTTTAGTTATGCATATTAAAGTCCTAGTGTTTTAGTTTGTGTTTTTAAGAACGTTGTTGCAAATGCAGTTATGCGCATGTTTTTTTACACGTACGTTTATGCATGTCCATTTGAGCGAGTGTGTTTATGCATGTTTGTTGATTGTATTAATGTCCTAGGATTGTAGGTTGTGTTTTCATGATCCTTTTTGCGAATGCACTTTTGCGTGCATGCTTTTATACTTTTACTTATGTGCGTATCTTTTCTGGCGAGTTTTTTTGAGCATGTTTCCCGATGCGCATTCATGTCCTCGAACTATAGTACGTATTTTCGTGATCGCTTTTGGAATCCAATTTTGACCTTGTTCGAGTCCGAATTTGGAATTTTGACGTTGGACAGGAATTGTAGCCAGCTGAAATAGCTTTCTTATGCCGCCGGAACTAGTTGATTTGGAGTCCGGATGAGAAAGTTATGCTCGACTTCGTGGACACTACCAAAGATGTTAAGGGATCCACTCTTCTAATTTTATTTTATTTTCCTAATTGCAACTCTTCTGTTACTCTATGATCATTTTCGTTTCATGCACACCTAATTATCGATTTGTACCTATAAGATACTAAATCCACCAATTAAAACAGAAATATAAATTAATCCAAAAAAAAAATCCACGTAAACGTAAACGTAGAGTGTTATTTCTACACTCCACTGTATCTTTTGTATCTAGTGTTTTTGTTGTTGTTTGGTTATGCGTATTAAAGTCCCAGTGTTGTAATTTTTTTAAGAACGTTGTTCCGAATGCACTTTTGCGCATGTTTTTCTACATGTACGTTTTTTGCATTTCCATTTGAGCGAGTGTGTTTGTGCATGTTTGTTGATTTGTATTAATGTCCTAGGATTGTAGTTTGTGTTTTCATGATCCATTTTGCGAATGAACATTCGCGTGAGTACTTTTGTCATGCTTTTGTACTTTTACTTATGTGCGTATCTTTTCTAGCGAATTTTTTTGTGCACATTTGTTGATGCGCATTCATGTCCTCGAACTGTAGCACGTATTTTCATGATCGCTTTTGGAATCCAATTTTGACCATGTTCGAGTCCGAATTTGAATATTTGACGAATTGTAGCCAGCTGAAATTGCTTTCTAATGCCGCCGGAACCAGTTGATTTGGAGTCCGGATGAGAAAGTTATGCTGGACTTCGTGGACACTATCAAAGATGTTGAGGGATCCCTCTTCTAATTTGATTTTATTTTCCTAATTGTAACTCTTTTGTTACTTTATGATCATTTTCGTTTCATGCACACCTAATTTTTGATTTGTACCTATAAGATACTAAATCCACCAATTAAAACAGAAATATAAATTAATCCAAAAAAAAAATCCACGTAAACGTAAACGTAGAGTGTTATTTCTACACTCCACATTATCTTTTGTATCTAGTGTTTTTGTTGTTGTTTGGTTATGCGTATTACAGTCCTAGTGTTGTACTGTTTTTAAGATCGTTGTTGCGAATGCACTTTTGCGCATGTTTTTCTACATGTACGTTTTTTGCATTTCCATTTGAGCGAGTGTGTTTGTGCTTGTTTGTTGATTTGTAATAATATCCTAGGATTGTAGTTTGTGTTTTCATGATCCTTTTTGCGAATGAACATTCGCGTGAGTACTTTTGTGTCTACTTTTGTACTATTATTTATGTACGTATCTTTCATAGCGAGTGTTTTTGTGCATGTTTCGTGATGTGCATTCATGTCCTCGAACTGTAGCACGTATTTTCATGATCGCTTTTGGAATCCAATTTTTACCATGTTCGAGTCCGAATTTGGAAATTTGACGTTAGACAGGAATTGTAGCAAGCTCAAATAGCTTTCTAATGCCGCGGGAAGCAGTTGATTTGTAGTCATGATGAGAAAGTTATGCTTGACTTCGTGGACACTACCAAAGATGTTGAGGGATCCTCTCTTCTAATTTGATTTTATTTTCCTAATTGCAACTCTTTTCTTATTCTTTGATCGTTTTTGCTTCATGGACACCTGATTTTCGATTTGTACCTATAAGATACTAAATCCACATATTAAAACAGCAATATAAATTAATCCAAAAAAAAATCCACGTAAACGTAAACGTAGAGTGTGATTTTTACACTCCACTGTATCTTTTGTATCTAGTGTTTTTGCTACTGTTTGTTTATGCGTATTAAACTCCTAGTGTTGTACTATTTTTAAGAACATTGTTGCGAATGCACTTTTGCGCATGTTTTTCAACATGTACGTTTGTGCATGTTTGTTGATTTGTATTACTGTCCTAGGATTGTAGTTTGTGTTTTCATGATCCTTTTGCGAATGCACTTTTGCGTCAGTACTTTTGTGCATGCTTTTGTACTTTTACTTATGCGCGTATCTTTTCTAGCGAGTGTTTTTGTGCATGTTTCTTAATGCGCATTCATGTCCTCAAACTGTAGTACGTATTTTTGTGATCGCTTTTGGAATCAAATTTTGGCCATGTTCGAGTCTGAATTTGGAAATTTGTCGTTAGAGATGAATTGTAGCGAACAAAAATAGCTATCTAATACCACCAAAACCAGTGATTTGGAGTCTGGATGAGAAAGTTATGCTCGACTTCGTGGACACTACCAAAGATGTTGAGGGACCCTCTCTTCTAATTTGATTTTATTTTCCTAATTGCAACTCTTTTCTTACTCTTTGATCATTTTTCCTTCATGGACACCTAATTTTCGATTTGTACCTATAAGAAACTAAATCCACCAATTAAAAAAGAAATATAAATTAATCCAAACAAAATTCCACGTAAACGTAGACCGTTATTTCTACACTCCACTGTATCTTTTGTATCTAGTGTTTTTGCTGTTGTTTGGTTATGCGTATTAAAGTCCTAGAGTTGTAGTTCGTGTTTTTAAGAATGTTGTTGCAAATGCATTTTTGCGCATGTTTTTTTACATGTATGTTTGTGCATGTCTAGTTGAGCGAGTGTGTTTGTGCATGTTTGTTGATTTGTATTAATGTCCTAGGATTGTAGTTTGTGTATTCATGATCCTTTTGGTGAATGCACTTTTGCGTGAGTACTTTTGTGCATGCTTTTGTACTTTTAATTATGTGCGTATCTTTTCTAGCGAGTGTTTTTGTGCATATTTCGTGATGTGCATTCATGTCCTCGAACTGTAGCACGTATTTTGATTATCGCTTTTGGAATCCAATTTTGACCATGCTCGAGTCTGAATTTGGAAATTTGAGGAATTGTAGCCGGCTGAAATAGCTTTCTAATGCCGTGGGAACCAGTTGATTTGGAGTCAGGATGAGAAACATATGCTCGACTTCGTGGACACTACCAAAGATGTTGATGGATCCTCTCTTCTAATTTGAATTTTATTTTCCTAATTGCAACTCTTTTGTTATTCTTTGAACATTTTTGCTTCATGGAGACCTAATTTTCGATTTGTACCTATAAGATACTAAATCCACCAATTAAAACAGAAACATAAATTAATCCAAAAAAATCCACGTAATCGTAAACGTAGAGTGTTATTTCTACACTCCACTGTATCTTTTGTATCTAGTAATTTTTCTGTTGTTTGGTTATGCATATTAAAGTCCTAGTGTTGTAGTTCGTTTTTAAAAACGTTGTTGCGAATGCAGTTATGCGCATGTTTTTTTACAAGTAAGTTTGTGCATGTCCATTTGAGCGAGTGTGTTTAAGCATGTTTGTTGATTTGTATTAATGTCCTAGGATTGTAGTTTGTGTTTTCATGATCCTTTTTGCGAATGCATTTCTCATGCATGCTTTCGTACTTTTACTAACGTGCGTATATTTTCTAGCGAGTGTTTTTGTGCATGTTTCTTGATGCGCATTCATGTTCTCGAACTGTAGTACGTATTTTCGTGATCGCTTTTGGTAATCCAATTTTGACCATGTTAGAGTCCGAATTTGGAATTTTGACGTTAGACAGGAATTGTAGCCTGATGAAATAGCTTTCTTAAGACGTCGGAACCAGTTGATTTGGCGTCCGAATGTGAAAGTTATGCTCGACTTCGTGGACACCACCAAAGATGTTGAGGGATCCACTCTTCTAATATGATTTTATTTTCCTAATTGCAACTCTTTTGTTACTCTTTGATTAGTTTTGCTTCATGGACACCTAATTTTCGATTTGTACCTATAAGATACTAAATCCACCAATAAAAACATAAATATAAATTAATCCAAAAAAAATCAACGTAAACATAAACGTAGAGTGTTATTTCTACACTCCACTGTATCTTTTGTTTCTAGTAATTTTGCTGTTGTTTTGTTATGCGTATTAAAGTCCTAGTGTTGTAGTTCGTGTTTTTAAGAACGTTGTTGCGAATACAGTGATGCGCATGTTTTTTTAAACGTACCTTTGTGCATGTCCATTTGAGCGAGTGTGTTTATGCATGTTTGTTGTTTTGTATTAATGTCCTAGGATTGTAGTTTGTGTTTTCATGATCCTTTTTGCGAATGCACTTTTTTGTGCATGCTTTTCTACTTTTACTTATGTGCGTATCTTTTCTAGCGTGTGTTTTTGTGCATGTTTCTTGATGCGCATTCATGTCCTCGAACTTTAGTATGTATTTTCGTGATCACTTTTGGAATCCAATTTTGACCATGTTCGAATCCGAATTTGGAAATTTGACGTTAGACAGGAATTGTAGCCAGCTGAAATAGCTTTCTAATGCCGCCAAAACCAGTTCTTTTAGAGTCCAGATGAGAAAATTATTGATGTGATCCCAATCACATCAAGCAATCAATGATTTCAAAGGTTTTCGATTTAGATTTTAAATTGGTCCAAATCAGATTTGAGAAGCTTTAACCACAAAGATAACAATCTTGGAATGTTTCAATTGATGCAATCACATATTTTAAGGCTTTGGAAGGTCCAAGATTTACACAATAAAACATGCACCCGTTTTTAAGAGTTTGGAAGGCTCCTTATTAGTGCATTTCAGCCGTGGAAGATCACGACCATGATTTTAAAAGGTTTCTTAATTTAGATTCAATAAATTTTAATTGGATTGGCTGATTTGTGGCTGAGTTGATTAGATAGATAATAATTCATTGTTCTTAGTTTCTTTCCATAGATTTGGATAGCATTGAACCCTATATAAATGGATGAACTTGTATGAATAAAAACACTACAATGTATTGAAATCATTTTGAATAAGAGTGTGTCTCTTCAGTTTTTAAAAAACCATTGTTTTTTTAATGAACTTATCAGAGTTGTTCTCCGTCGCATTCACCCCTGACTCATCAATCAATCTTCCACAATTGATTGTGGCGTCTTCGCATACCAAGGTTCTTGCCTCTTTATAGGCAATAGGTCGAGGTCCCACCCCATGATCCTTCTTTGGACGTCCAGGA
>NW_012193378.1:185359-199351 GCF_000504015.1 Erythranthe guttata
GGTAAGGTCGTCCCAGCGGCCATGTCCTAATATGCATGCATAATTACCGAAACACATAGGCACATAAGGTCACGTAATAAATTTGATATCTAATAATTCGGATGTCAATAATCCACGTATAGCCCTACTATTGGTAAAATCTAGCATTTACGTGACTAGAGGTTTTATGGTTTAGAAATTATCGTGTTTTGAACACGTGGGGTGTTACAATCTTCCCCCCTTAAAAAATTTTGTCCCCAAAATTTGTTACCTGTCCCGAATAATTCGGGATAGAGACTTCTCATTTCTGATTCGCGTTCCCATGTAGCTTCTTCGGGTGTGTGGTTGAGCCACTGCACTTTGACTAGGTGAATCTCGCGGTTTCGGAGTGTCTTGGTTTTGGAGTCGAGGATTCGGAGGGGTCTTTCTTCGTATGAAAGGTTTGGGTTCAGCTCAATAGGTTCGGCCTTGAGAACGTGTTCGGGGCTGGGAATGTATTTACGAAGCATGGAGACGTGGAATACGTTATGGATTCGGGATAGGTTAGGTGGAAGTGCTAGACGGTAAGCGCGACTGCCTATTCTTTCGAGTATTTCGAATGGACCGATATATCGCGGAGATAGTTTGCCTCGGTTTCCGAATCGCAAAACGCCTTTAAAAGGAGCTACTTTTAGGAATACCAATCCTCCGACTTCGAATTCCAAATCTCGCCTTCTATTATTAGCGTAGCTTTGTTGTCGGTTTTGGGCAACTCGCATATTTTCTCGTATGTCTCGAACTAGGGTCACCGTTTGTTGAACTAGGTCGGGCCCGAGAAGTTTTCTCTCTCCAACTTCATCCCAGTAGAGGGGAGATCGGCACTTTCGTCCGTAGAGTGCTTCGTAGGGCGCCATTCCGATTGACGATTGAAAGCTATTATTATACGCAAATTCGATCAACGGTAGTCGAGATTCCCAGTTGCCTCCAAAGTCGAGTATACAGGCTCGAAGTAGGTCCTCAAGGGTTTTAATCGTGCGTTCTGACTGGCCATCGGTTTGGGGATGAAAGGCCGTGCTGAACGATAATTTGGTTCCAAGAGCTCCTTGCAAACTTTTCCAGAAATTTGAGGTGAACCGTGGGTCTCGATCCGAAATAATAGCCGTCGGAATTCCATGGAGTCGAACGATTTCTCGCATATAGAGTTCTGCGAGTTTATCTAGGCTAAACGTCTTGCGGATCGGAAGAAAATGGGCCGATTTGGTTAAACGGTCGATAATTACCCAAATAGAGTCGGAACCGCGTTGTGTTCTTGGAAATCCTTGAACAAAGTCCATCGTTATCACTTCCCATTTCCATTCGGGAATTGAATTTGGTTGAAGTAATCCTCCGGGTCGTTGGTGTTCGGTCTTGATCTGCTGGCAGGTGAGGCATTGGGCGACGAATCGAGCTATATCTTCCTTCATTCTCGGCCACCAATAAAGTTTCTTCAAGTCTTGGTACATTTTGGTTGATCCGGGATGACAAGTATATGTGGTTTGATGTGCCTCGGCTAAAATGAGTCGTTTGATTTCGGCATCGTCGGGAATGCAAGTGCGGGTTTGGAATTGGAGAAGTCCGTCTTTGGAAATTCGGAAATTAGGGTTTGCTTCGAGATTTGTGCGAATTTTCCGAAGTTGGGGGTCTTGATCTTGAGCTGTCCTCACGTGGTCTCGGAATTTTGATTCAACCACTAGGGCGTTTATCGATTTTCGACTAAGGGCATCTGCCACGACATTCGCCTTCCCGGGGTGGTATAGGAATTCGCAGTCATAATCTTTAACCAGATCGAGCCATCTTCGCTGCCTCATGTTTAATTCTTTCTGTGTGAAGAAATACTTCAGGCTCTTGTGATCGGTGTAAACGGTGCACTTATCTCCGTATTGGTAGTGACGCCAGATCTTCAGTGCAAAGACTACTGCTGCGAGCTCTAAATCGTGAGTTGGGTAGTTCTTCTCGTATTCCTTGAGCTGTCGGGACGCGTAGGCGATCACCTTTCCGTTTTGCATAAGTACAACACCTAGTCCGAGTTTGGATGCGTCGCTATAGATCACAAATCCTCCGGATCCATCGGGTAATGAAAGAATTGGAGCGGTGGTCAAACGCTTCTTTAGTTCTTGGAAACTAGCCTCGCGGTGTGGGCTCCATTGGTAAGTGACTCCCTTCTTTGTGAGTTGAGTGAGGGGTGATGCGATTTTTGAGAAATCTTGAACGAATTTGCGATAGTATCCGGCTAAACCAAGGAAACTTCGTATTTCCCTTACGTTCTTTGGAGTTGGCCATGTTGAGATTGCTTCTATTTTGCTGGGGTCGACGGAAAGTCCTTCGGCGGAGATGATGTGGCCAAGGAAAGTGACTCGTGATAGCCAAAATTCACATTTACTGAACTTGGCGTAGAGTTGATGTTCCCGGAGTGTTTGAAGTACTGTTCGCAGTTGAGAGGTATGTTCTTCTTGGGTCTTGGAGTATATAAGAATATCATCGATAAAGACGATGACAAACTTGTCGAGGTACTGATGAAAAACTCGATTCATAAGGTCCATGAAAGCGGCTGGTGCGTTGGTTAACCCGAACGGCATTACTATAAATTCATAATGGCCGTATCGTGTTCGGAAGGCAGTCTTTGGAATATCTGTTTCTTTGATCTTAAGCTGGTGGTATCCTGACCGAAGGTCGATTTTGGAGAAGACGGATGACCCTTGGAGTTGGTCAAAGTGATCATCGATGCGGGGCAGAGGATATTTATTCTTTATGGTCACCTTATTCAGCTCTCGATAGTCGATGCAAAGGCGGAAAGATCCATCTTTCTTCTTAACGAATAGTACCGGGGCTCCCCATGGGGAGTGACTGGGGCGGATGTACCCCTTATCGAGTAATTCTTGGACTTGATTCTTCAATTCTTTGAGTTCCACAGGAGCCATACGGTACGGAGCCTTTGAGATTGGTTCCGTTCCCGGAATAAGATGAATTTCGAACTCAATTTCTCGATCGGGCGGTAGCCCGGGTAGGTCATCGGGGAAGACGTCGGGAAATTCTTGAACAGCGGAAAGTTCGGATATTATCGGTTGAGGTTTTGAGCTAGTCTCAAGAAGGTCGACTAGGAAGCCGGTATGTCCCTTGTTGATGAGTTTGGTGGCTTTGATTGCGGAGATTATGGGAATCTGGGTCTTGGTGTCGCTTTGAAATTCTAGGAGAGTGTGATTTGGGAGAGAAAAGCTTACGGTTTTTAGAGCGCAGTTGATTTGAGCCTTGAACTTGGTCAGCCAATCCATTCCCATTATAAGGTCAAAGTTCTCGATTGCTAAGACAATGAGATCGAACCTCATGGGTTGGGATTTAATTTGAATAGGGCAATCCTTTACTACCTTGCTAGTGACCATTTCTTCGCCCGAGGGCATAGAGATGCGATATTCATGGCTTACTTGGGTCGGTATTAGGCCAAGACGTACGCACACATTGGTCGAAATAAAGGAATGTGTAGAACCAGAATCAATCAAAGCATACACCGGTTCTCCAAGAACAAGAATGGTACCTGCGATCATCGTCGGATCTTGATGCACTTGTTCTCGGGTCATGGAAAACACGCGGCCTGGTACTCGAGTTTGCGCGTTGGGGCAGTCTCTCGCCTTATGGCCGGGCTTTTTGCATCGAAAGCATAATTCGGTATCCCTTACGCAGATTCCAAAGTGAGCCTTTCCGCAGTTCGAGCAAATTGGCTTGGTTGTCGGTGCTACTGGTTTAGAGTTTGAACTTTGGACCTTCTTTCCTTTGAATTTTTGATTTCCAAAGTTAGCCTTCTTCCATGGTCGTGGTGTGGGTGGCTGGGGTCGCTTCCCTTGTTGAATTTCATTTTCGTCTTGAGCGGCGGTTAGTGCCTTGTCCACCATTTGGCGAAAGGTAGTGGCGTCAGACATGCGGATATCCCTTCGGATTTCAGGTTGTAGTCCTCTTGTGAAGTGATTTTTCTTCTCCTCAACGTCCTTGGCGATGAATGGGGCGTACAAACATCCTCGTTCGAATAACCGAATGTATTCGGTCATGGTGAGATCCCCTTGGCGGAGTTCCAGGAATTCCCTGAGTTTGTTGGCCCGAACGTCTTTGGAAAAGTATTTCTCGAAGAATTGGACCTTGAATGCTTCCCATGACAAGTTCTCGAGTTCAACACCTTCCTTAGCTCCTTCCCACCAGTTCCGGGCTTCGTTGCGAAGTAAAAAGAGGGAATAGTGCACTCGTTCACGGTCATCCATTTGCATGTAATCAAAGATCACCTCCAAGGATTTGATCCATTCTTCGGCTACGACCGGGTCGGGATCACCATGAAACTCAGAGGGCTTCATACGAAGGAAACGTTCGTATAGGCTTTGGGGGTTTGGTTGAGGCGTAGGTGGGGTTTGTCGGCTTTGAAGGAGTTGTTGAATCTGATCGTGATGATTCTGCGCTTGCTCGCGGATAAGGTTGGAAAGACCGAGAATAACGTTAGCGGTATCTGGGAGATTATTCGTGGTGGCGGCGTTCCGAGATTGTCTTCCTGTCATGTCTTAGTGTGTGTTGCAAAAATACCTTTAGAACAACAGAAAATAATATAAAACACAAGTAAGCACATAATTACCGGACAGACCGAGTCTTCACGCTTCGAGGGTTCCGAATTCCGGTTCGGTGTTCGTATAGAGTTTCTACAAATTTTGCTCTGATACCATGTCTGTGACACCCCCTAGTTATTTATGTAGCAAACCGAGAGGGTTTGCCATGCACGGAAGCTTTAAACGTATTATACGAGTATTTAGATATATGGGGAGACTCCGAGGTTTGGTGAATGGATTTTAACTCATGACCTAAGACTTAAGACGGAGTTGGCTTCGGAAGATTTTTCGGCGGAACGATTTAGTGGGATGGAGGAGTGTACGTCTAACTACCCGATATAATCGGTAATATAGGCTATAAGTGGTGTCACCTTGATAAACATAAGAATAAAAGGTCAAAGTCCATAATTAAACAATATATTAATTCTACATAGTTGGACCATAGTTTAACAAAAAGGGGCCCATCTTCGGAGGAATATGCCTCCTCTACCACGGATAATAATACACATGGGCTACTACGGAAATAGTAATTGTCCTAAGAACAATATACACAAAAGATAGTACTACAAGCATTATAAGTAGATCCTCCATGCGAACCAAAAACCCGGAGTCGGCCTCTCGAACCGTCGACTAGTCTAATCCGGTGGAGTGAGTAGTACTAGTACCTGCAAACGGAGAATATCTATATGAGCTAACAAAGCTCAGCAAGGTTATCGAAAGATACCGAGAATTTAAAATATAGTCATACTACATATACTATATAATAATAGTACAAATACAACAACATTTAACACAATTTACATTTCTATGACATATAATTCATTAACTATAGAAACATAAAGAATCTTCGTTTTATCGGATCCGATGAGAAATTAACTTCTTTACTTAGAAAATAAGAAGCTTATTCTGAGCCCGTTTTAGTGGAATCAAACCACTCAACTGTAGTATCTATGGTTGGAATACCGGCCCCCCGTATCCATTCTCATCCTTTCTAAGTATTTCATTAATTCCCCAAATTATTTTGTTTAATATCAAAAGTGGCATAGTCGAATTATTTGAAATCTCTTTTGAGTACCTAAAGAATAACAATAATCCACAATCACCCATAATAATTTAAAACATCACAAATATCAATCAAGTGACAAATAAACACATATTTCACATAAACTTGGCTTTTATCGAAAAGCACATTAAAGCATACTTACCCAAAAAATAACACACAACCATTCAAAACCAATCCATCTTCTATATTTCCCTAAGCTACTTAATTCCAAATCTTATTGCTAATTGATTCTAGGATTTAAGGGAAAACATGCTAGTTTAGGAGGTTTCGGGTATTCAGCACAACACCCCTGAACTTCTGAAAATTACAGTTCTGCCCTCCAAAGTTTAAGACTCACACATGCAATATGATCTAAAGTTCAAAAATTCATACTTTCACGAAAATCAACCCTTAACTTAACTGAAATTCAGATTAATGCAGAAAACTCAGTTAGAAATGATTTGATGCAGAATTTCCAGAAATTACATAATTCACCCTAGCTTCTCTAGATCTATACATGCAAGACCTCTAAAATGCACAAATTCTATTTTCTAGTAAAACCTTTTAAAACTGAATGTTACCCTTCACTAAATGCTGGAAAACAGACTTGGAACTCCAATTGAAACTAATTTCTCGAAAATTACAGATTTACCCCAAAACTCTTTCAATTTACACATGCAACAACACTAACACTTCAAAATCCAATTTTTCATGGAAAACCCCTAAAAATCCGAAATCTTTACTCGAGATATGCAGAAAACGAAGTCAAGATTTTAATTTATGCAACAACTTCGAAAATTCCATTTTTCACCACAAAACTTTTAGATCCATACATGCAAGACCACTAGGAGTTCAAAAATTGCCTTTTTCTTAAAAATTTTCCTCAATCTGGAATTTCCATCTGATAAATGCTAAAAACCAGTTTTGAAAACTTATATGAATCTGAATTCTCACAATTTACAGATCTGGCCCGAAAATATGCAGATTTACACATGCAACCCCAAAACTCTTTCCCAATTTAATTTCTTCACAATTTTCGAAATAAATGAAATTTCTTTGAAGGTAATCAACTCAAATCTACAATTTAAGACCTCTGATCATACATGCAATAACATAAATCATACGAATTAACAACAAGAAACAATTAAATGCAAGAACAACACAAGTAAGAATTAGGGGTGTCTTTTAATTAATTTCGAAGTTTTGTTCTTAATACTTGATACCTCCATTTGCAGCAAGGATTTCGATTCCTTACCTCAAAACAGAAAGGAAATAAAAGGCTAGATGAAAGGGGAAGGTTCTTGGGAACCTTCAAAGAAAAAAACCGAAGTTAGAAGGGGAAAAGAACGAAGAAGAAGGAAGAGGTGAAAGAACTTTGAATGGCAGCTCCTTACCTTCTTCAAGCTTGAAGATTCAGCCAAGCTACCTTGATATGGAAGGACACGGTATAGATTTCAAGGTGAGAAGTGTTTTCATTAGTGAAGGGGCACCATGTATTTATAGTGTTCTTGGAGAATTCAAGGGCAAGGGTGAGATAGGGAATTCTCATTGTTGGTTTGAGAAGTATCTTGCTGATTTGGGGGGGGGGGGTGGTTCAAGCTTGATGGAGCTGCTATCAATGGTGGTTTAAGGGAGAAAAGAACAAGGAAGAAGGAGAGGGGCTTGGTGCAGCCGAAATGAGGGGGAGAGAAGGACTCTTGACCTTCTAATTAAGCATGCTAGAGATGGAGTGTAGGATTGGGTTAATAGGGGTTAGGCTAGGCTTAGGATAATCATTTATTTATTTTCTAATTATTTAATAATCCACCCCTAATTACACACACATACACGGCACACACATACATATATTCATATATATATTATATATTGTGATAATTCCTAATATGCATGCATAATTACCGAAACACATAGGCACATAAGGTCACGTAATAAATTTGATATCTAATAATTCGGATGTCAATAATCCACGTATAGCCCTACTATTGGTAAAATCTAGCATTTACGTGACTAGAGGTTTTATGGTTTAGAAATTATCGTGTTTTGAACACGTGGGGTGTTACAACTGTATTATAACTGTTAAACGTGTTCCTAGTCGAAGGGTTACGCCACTAATGAGGATATCGGCCTTTCCCGTTAAGACTAGCACTTAGTGTATGTGTACTGCATCTCATCAGTAAACGGTATTGTGATATCGGCATGCATAAGTGGGTGCTCGTAAGTTGACGAGTTCACTGAACTCCCTCACCCTAGAAATCTCTAAGTGGTTCCCAATAATCGAGTAGAGATATCTATGGTATAGTTGTACACCATTAGTCCTTATGACCTAGACATCACCGTGACTTCACTAGAGGACCAGCTGTATCGTGACCTGTCCCTGAGTTCCACCGAGGACCATCCCAAGGGCCATTGTTCGTGTAGTCCGAAATCTAGTGGGAGGTCTGTGCATTGTAGTCGGAGATTCGATCGCTAGAATAGTCTTGGATGTCCTGTGTGTTCTGAAAGGTTTGTAATCATTCTAAGTCTCTGGCCAGAGCTGACTAAGTGATGATTAGAGAATTCGATTCTCTAAGTCATGCACGTGACGATTACAACACTTGGAACGATCGCACCGTCATCGAACATATAAAGAGGTCTCGATGAACCAATGCCTCTAGTTCGATCGGGACATATGAATCGAAGGGACCGTACTGTACGTTAACTATATCTGAAGGTTCTTGCAGGCACTTCATTTGTATCTAGGGAATCATGACGCGTAGTTGCTAGACGCCAATCTTGATTCGTTGGGTGATTAAGGTGAAATGAGCTTCATCTTAATTGTAACTCTAAGGGACGAGTTTTGACCGCAAAGAGTTGTGGGCCCACGGCTAGCTTACACCTGAACCATCGAGGGTCACACTGCTCGTGCACATGAGATCTTTGAATAAACGGTCAGAGATAAAATAGTTTATCTTTGCATAATTGGAAGTCAATACGATTGAATCCAACATTCGTAATTTGGAATTACGAATGAGAATAAGAAAAGGAAAAGAATAGGCGAACGTGTTAGTGAACTTTCTAAATCGGGAAGTTTCCAAATTTAGAAAGTCCACTGAACTAGGGTTTCCACTTTTGGAAAGTTGGAAAATAAGAGATGGCACTCGTAATGACGAGGAAATTATAATGATTCCGAAAATGTAATAGTTGCAATTTTTCGGTCATTGGATTGAGAGAAACGAGCAAGTAAACGTACTAGCGAACTTAAGCTGTTGGGCCCGGTCCAACTTAAGCCCGCTAGGGTTTTATGCAAGACACTATAAATACAAGATTTATAGGTCTTGCACACACAAGTAAAAACCCTAACCCTAGCAGCCGTCCACCTCTCTCTCTCTCAGCCACTCTCCCCGCGGCCACCACCGCGCCGTCGCCGCTCCTCCGTCGCCGGAATCGGCCATCTATTGGCCGATCCCTTTCGGTACTCTTTTCTTCTTTCTTTTCTTCCGTTAATTCTAACTATTACGTGTCTAGTGCCACGTGTTTAGTAGATCGAAGTATACGAGGTGAAATCCGAGAGGAGGAAGATCGAAGATCGAAGAATCGAAGAGCAGCGCACGAGCCGAAGCCGCACGCTACTCCACGCGACGCCCCGGAAGACCGCGCGTGAGATTCACGCGCCGCCATGGCCGTCTCGCCGCTCCCGCCGCTGCACCGCTGCTGCCCCGATTGTACGGATTGGTTTCCGTAGCAAACTCGACTTGCTAAGCGCTCCTACCTCACGCTTCAAGAGGTAAATACACGAATCCCTTGTTTCGATTCGTTTACGTTTAAACTATATTTTTCATGTTTGCTTTCGTATGATTTTATGTGATTATGTGTAATCGTTTCTATCGTTGCAAGCATGTTATTTGGTTTAAACGCGAGCATGTTAATTGATTTAAATTCGGTTAAATTAGCATGTATGTTGTTTTTAATTTCGCTGGAAGCGCAAAGGTACACAATTAATTGATTTAAATTATCGGGCATGTGCTTATGTGATTTAAAACTCGTTTAATTCGCATAAAATTTTTGTTTTCCGCTGCGTACGCGTGCCCGAAACTCAACACTCGTGCTGTAATGTTTTTAAGAACGTTGTTGCGAATGCACTTTTGCTCATGTTTTTCTACATGTACGTTTGTGCATGTCTATTTGAGCGAGTGTGTTTGTGCATGTTTGTTGATTTGTATTAATGTCCTAGGATTGTAGTTTGTGTTTTCATGATCCTTTTTGCGAATGCACTTTTGCGTGAGCACTATTGCGTGCATGCTTTTGTACTTTTACTTATGTGCGTATCTTTTCTACCGAGTGTTTTTGTGCATGTTTCTTGATGCACATTCATGTCCTCGAAACGCAGTACATATTTTCGTGAACGCTTTTGGAATCCAATTTTGACCATGTTCGAGTCCGAATTTGGAAATTTAACGTTAGACAGGAATTGTAGCCAGCTGAAGTAGCTTTCTAATGCCACCAGAACCAGTTGATTTAGAGTCTGGATGAGAAAGTTATGCTCGACTTCGTGGACACTACCAAAGATGTTCAGGGATCCTCTTTTCTAATTTGATTTTATTTTCCTAATTGCAACTCTTTTGTTACTCTTTGATCATTTTTGCTTCATGGACACCTAAGTGTCTATTTGTACCTATAAGATACTCAATCCACCAATTAAAACAGAAATATAAATTAATCCAAAACAAACCACGTAAACGTAAATGTAGAGTGTTATTTCTATACTCCACTGTATCTTTTATATCTAGTAATTTTGCAGTTGTTTGGTTATGCGTATTAAAGTCCTAGTGTTGTAGTTCGTGTTTTTAAGAACGTTGTTGCGAATGCAGTTATGCGCATGTTTTTTTACATGTATGTTTGTGCATGTCCATTTGAGCGAGTGTGTTTATGCATGTTTGTTGATTTGTATTAATGTCCTAGGATTGTAGTTTGTGTTTTCCTTATCCTTTTTGTGAATGCAATTTTGCGTCAATGCTTTTGTACTTTTACTTACGTGCGTATCTTTTCTAGCGAATGTTTTTCTGCATGTTTCTTGATGCGCATTCATTTCCTCGAACTGTAGAACGTATTTTCGCGATCGCTTTTGGAATCCAATTTTGACCATGTTCGAGTCCGAATTTGGAAATTTGACGTTTGACAGGAATTGTAGCCACCTGAAGTAGCTTTATAATGCCGCCGGAACCAGTTGATTTGGAGTCCGGATGAGAAAGTTATGTCGACTTCGTGGACACTACCAAAGATGTTGAGGGATCCTCTTTTCTAATTTGATTTTATTTTCCTAATTGCAACTCTTTTGTTACTCTTTGATCATTTTTGCTTCATGGACACCTAATTTTCTATTTGTACCTATAAGATACTCAATCCACCAATTAAAACAGAAATATAAATTAATCCAAAACAAACCACGTAAACGTAAACGTAGAGTGTTATTTCTACACTCCACTGTATCTTTTGTATCTAGTAATTTTGCAGTTGTTTGGTTATGCGTATTAAAGTCCTAGTGTTGTAGTTCGTGTTTTTTAGAACGTTGTTGCGAATGCAGTTATGCGCATGTTTTTTTACACGTACGTTTGTACATGTCCATTTGAGCGAGTGTGTTTATGCATGTTTGTTGATTTGTATTAATGTCCTATAGGATTGTAGTTTGTGTTTTACTTATCCTTTTTGCGAATGCAATTTTGCGTGCATGCTTATGTACTTTTACTTACGTGCGTATCATTTCTAGCAAAGTGTTCTCTGCATGTTTCTTGATGCGCATTCATGTCCTCGAACTGTAGTACGTATTTTCGTGATCGCTTTTGGAATCCAATTTGGACCATGTTCGAGTCCGAATTCGGACATTTGACGTGAGACAGGAATTGTAGCCAGCAGAAGTAGCTTTCTAATGCCGCCGGAACCAGTTGATTTGGAGTCCGAATGAGAAAGTTATGCTCGACTTCGTGGACACTACCAAAGATGTTGAGGGATCCACTCTTCTAATGTGATTTTATGTTCCTAATTGCAACTCTTTTGTTCCTAACTTCATGGACACCTATAAGATACTCAATCCACCAATTAAAACAGAAATATAAATTAATCCAAAACAAAACACGTAAACGTAAACGTAGAGTGTTATTTCAACACTCCACTTTATCTTTTGTATCTAGTAATTTTGCAGTTGTTTGGTTATGCATATTAAATTCCTAGTGTTGTTGTTCGTGTTTTAAAGAACGTTGTTGCGAATGCAGTTATGCGCATGTTTTTTTACACGTACGTTTGTGCATGTCCATTTGAGCGAGTGTGTTTATGCATGTTTGTTGATTTGTATTAATTTCCTAGGATTGTAGTTTGTGTTTTCCTTATCCTTTTTGCGAATGCAATTTTGCGTGCATGCTTTTGTACTTTTACTTACGTGCGTATCTTTTCTAGCGAGTGTTTTTCTGCATGTTTCTTGATGCGCATTCATGTCTTCGAACTGTAGTACGTATTTTCGTGATCGCTTTTGAAATCCAATTTTGACCATGTTCAAATCCGAATTCGGAATTTTGACGTTTGCCAGGAATTGTAGCCAGCTGAAATAGCTTTCTTATGCCGCCGGAACAAGTTGATTTAGAGTCCGGATGAGAAAGTTATGCTCGACTTCGTGGACACTACCAAAGATGTTGAGGGATCCACTCTTCTAATTTGATTTTATTTTCCTAATTTCAACTCTTTTGTTACTGTTTGATCATTTTTGCTTGATGGACACCTAATTTTCTATTTGTACCTATAAGATACTAAATCCATCAATTAAAACAGAAATATTAATTAATCCAAAAAAAATCCACGAAAACGTAAACGTAGAGTGTTATTTCTACACTCTACTGTATCTTTTGTATCTAGTGGTTTTGCTTTTGTTTTGTTATGCGTATTAAAGTCCTCGTGCTGTAATGTTTTGAAGAACGTTGTTGCGAATGCACTTTTGCTCATGTTTTTCTACATGTACGTTTGTGCATGTCTATTTGAGCGAGTGTGTTTGTGCATGTTTGTTGATTTGTATTAATGTCCTAGGATTGTAGTTTGTGTTTTCATGATCCTTTTTGCGAATGCACTTTTGCGTGAGCACTATTGCGTGCATGCTTTTGTACTTTTACTTATGTGCGTATCTTTTCTACCGAGTGGTTTTGTGCATGTTTCTTGATGCGCATTCATGTCCTCGAAACGTAGTACATATTTTCGTGAACGCTTTTGGAATCCAATTTTGACCATGTTCGAGTCCGAATTTGGAAATGTAACGTTAGACAGGATTTGTAGCTAGCTGAAGTAGCTTTCTAATGCCGCCAGAACCAGTTGATTTTGAGTCTGGATGAGAAAGTTATGCTCGACTTCGTGGACACTACCAAAGATGTTCAGGGATCCTCTTTTCTAATTTGATTTTCTTTTCCTAATTGCAACTCTTTTGTTACTCTTTGATCATTTTGCTTCATGGACACCTAAGTGTCTATTTGTACCTATAAGATACTCAATCCACGAATTAAAATAGAAATATAAATTAATCCAAAACAAACCACGTAAACGTAAACGTAGAGTGTTATTTCTATACTCCACTGTATCTTTTGTATCTAGTAATTTTGCAGTTGTTTGGTTATGCGTATTAAAGTCCTAGTGTTGTAGTTCGTGTTTTTAAGAACGTTGTTGCGAATGCAGTTATGCGCATGTTTTTTTACACGTACGTTTGTGCATGTCCATTTGAGCGAGTGTGTTTATGCATGTTTGTTGATTTGTATTAATGTCCTAGGATTGTAGTTTGTGTTTTCCTTATCCTTTTTGTGAATGCAATTTTGCGTCAATGCTTTTGTACTTTTACTTACGTGCGTATCTTTTCTAGCGAATGTTTTTCTGCATGTTTCATTATGCGCATTCATTTCCTCGAACTGTAGAACGTATTTTCGCGATCGCTTTTGGAATCCAATTTTGACCATGTTCGAGTCCGAATTTGGAAATTTGACGTTAGACAGGAATTGTAGCCAGCTGAAGTAGCTTTCTAATGCCGCCGGAACCAGTTGATTTGGAGTCCGGATGAGAACGTTATGTCGACTTCGTGGACACTACCAAAGATGTTGAGGGATCCTCTTTTCTAATTTGATTTTATTTTCCTAATTGCAACTCTTTTGTTACTCTTTGATCATTTTTGCTTCCTGGACACCTAATTTTCTATTTGTACCTATAAGATACTCAATCCACCAATTAAAACAGAAATATAAATTAATCAAAAACAATCCACGTAAACGTAAACGTAGAGTGTTATTTCTACACTCCACTGTATCTTTTGTATCTAGTAATTTTGCAGTTGTTTGGTTATGCGTATTAAAGTCCTAGTGCTTGTAGTTTGTGTTTTTA
>NW_012193378.1:216414-230206 GCF_000504015.1 Erythranthe guttata
AGCTGAAATAGCTTTCTTATGCCGCCGGAACCAGTTGACTTGGAGTCCGGATGAGAAAGTTATGGTCGACTTCGTGGACACTAACAAATATGTTGAGGGATCCTCTCTTCTAATTTGATTTTATTTTCCTAATTGCAACTCTTTTGTTACTCTTTGATCATTTTTGCTTCAGGGACACCTAATTTTCTATTTGTACCTATAAGATACTAAATCCACCTATTAAAAAAGAAATATAAATCAATCCGAAAAAAAAAAAAACCACGTAAACGTAAACGCAGAGTTATATTTCTACACTCCACTGTATCATTTGTATCTACTGGTTTTGCTGTTGTTTGGTTATGCGTATTAAAGTCCTAGTGTTGTAATGTTTTTAAGAACGTTGTTGTGAATGCACTTTTGCGCATGTTTTTCTACATGTAAGTGTGTGCATGTCTATGTGAGCGAGTGTGTTTGTGCATCTTTGTTGATTTGCATTAAATTCCTAGGAATGTAGTTTGTGTTTTCATGATCCTTTTTGCAAATGCACTTTTGCGTGAGCACTTTTGCGTGCATGCTTTTGTACTTTTACCTATGTGCGTATCTTTTCTAGCGAGTGTTTTTTTGCATGTTTCTTGATGCCCAGCATGTCCTCGAACTGTAGTATGTATTTTCGCGATCGCTTTTAAAATTCAATTTTGACTATGTTCGAGTCCGAATTTGGAAATTTGAGGTTAGACAGGAATTGTAGCCAGCTGAAATAGCTTTCTAATGCCGCCGGATCCAGTTGATTTGGAATCTGGATGAGAAAGTTATGCTCGACTTCGTGGACACTACAAAACATGTTGAGGGATCCTCTCTTTTAATTTGATTTTATTTTCCTAATTGCAACTCTTTTGTTACTCTTTGATAATTTTTGCTTCATGGACACTTAATTTTTGATTTGTACCTATAAGATACTAAATCCACCAATTAAAACATAAATATAAATTAATCCAAAAAAAAACCACGTAAACGTAAACGTAGAGTGTTATTTCCACACTCCACTGTATCTTTTGTATCTAGTAATTTTGCTGTTGTTTGGTTATGCGTATTAAAGTCCTAGTGTTGTAGTTAGTGTTTTTAGGAACGTTGTTGCGAATGCAGTTATGCGCAAGTTTTTTTACACGTACGTTTGTGCATGTCCATTTGAGCGAGTGTGTTTATGCATGTTTGTTGATTTGTATTAATGTCCCAGGATTGTAGTTAGTGTTTTCATGATCCTTTTAGCGAATGCACTTTTTCGTGCATGCTCTTTCCTTATACTTATGTGCGTATCTTTTCTAGCGAGTGTTTTTGTGCATGTTTCTTGATGCGCATTCATGTCCACGAACTGTAGTACGTATTTTCGTGATTGCTTTTGGAATCCAATTTTGACCATGTTCGAGTCTGAATTTGGAATTTTGACGTTGGACAGGAATTGTAGCTAGCTGAAATAACTTTCTTATGCCGCCAGAACCAATTTATTTGGAGTCCAGATGAGAAAGTTATGCTCGACTTCGTGGACATTACCAAAGATGTCGAGGGATCCACTAATCTAATTTGATTTTATTTACCTTATTGCAACTCTTTTGTTACTCTTTGTTCATTTTTGCTTCATGGACACCTAATTTTCGATTTGTACCTATAAGATACTAAATCCACCAATTAAAACAGAAATATTAATTAATCCAAAAAAAAGTCCACGTAAACGTAAACGTAGAGTGTTATTTTTACACTCCACTGTATATTTTGTATCTAGTGGTTTTTTTGTTGTTTGGTTATGTGTATTAAAGTCCTAGTGTTGTAATGTTTTTAAGAACGTTGTTGCGAATGCACTTTTGCGCATGTTTTTCTACATGTAAGTTTGTGCATGTCTATTGGAGCGAGTGTGTTTGTGCATGTTTTTGTGCATGTTTCTGGATGCGCATCATGTCCTCGAACTGTAGTACGTATTTTCGTAATCGCCTTTGGAATTAAATTTTGACCATGTTCGAGTCCAAATTTGGAAATTTGACGTTAGACACGAATTGTAGCCAGCTGAAATAGTTTTCGAATGCCGCGGAAACCAGTTGATGTGGAGTCTAGATGAGAAAGTTATGCTCGACATCGTGGACACTACCAAAGTTGTTGAGGGATCCCCTCTTCTAATTTGATTTTATTTTCCTAATTGCAACTCTTTTGTTACTCTTCGATCATTTTTGCTTCATGGACACCTAATTTTCGATTTGTACCTATAAGATACTCAATCCACCAATTAAAACAGAAATATAAATTAATCCAAAAAAAACCACGTAAACGTAAACGTAGAGTGTTATTTCTACACTCCACTGTATCTTTTGTATCTAGTAATTTTGCTGTCGTTTGGTTATGCGTATTAAAGTCCTAGTGTTGTAGTTAGTGTTTTTAAGAACGTTGCTGCGAATGCATTTATGCGCATGTTTTTTTACACGTACGTTTGTGCATGTACATTTGAGCGAGTGTGTTTATGCATGTTTGTTGATTTGTATTAATGTCCTAGGATTGTAGTTTGTGTTTTTATGATCCTTTTTGCGAATCGCTTTTGCGTGCATGCTTTTGTACTTTTACTTATGTGCGTATCGTTTCTAGCGAGTGTTTTTGTGCACGTATCTTGATGCGCATTCATGTCCTCCAGCTGTAGTACATATTTTCGTTATCGCTTTTGGAATTAAATTTAGACCATGTTCGAGTCCGAATTTGGAAATTTGACGTTAGACAGGAATTGTAGCCAGGTGAAACAGTTTTCGAATGCTGCAGGAACCAGTTGATTTGGAGTCCGGATGAGAAAGTTATGCTCGACTTCGTGGACACTACCAAAGATGTTGAGGGATCCACTCTTCTAATTTGATTTTATTTTCAAAATTGCAACTCATTTGTTACTCTTTGATCATTTTTGCTTCATGGACACCTAATTTTTGATTTGTAGCTATAAGATACTAAATCCACCAATTAAAACAGAAATATAAATTAATCCAAAAAAAAAATCCACGTAATTATAAACGTAGAGTGTTATTTCTACACTCCACTGTATCTTTTGTATCTTGTGGTTTTGCTGTTGTTTGGTTATGCGTATTAAAGTCCTAGTGTTGTAATGTTTTTAAGAACGTTGTTGCGAATGCACTTTTGCACATGTTTTTCTGCACTTTTGCACATGTTTTTCTACATGTAAATTTGTGCATGTCTATTTGAGCGAGTGTGTTTGTGCATGTTTATTGATTTGTATTTATGTCCTTGGATTGTAGTTTGTGTTTTCATTATCATTTTTGCGAATGCACTTTTGCGTGAGTACTTTTGTGCATGCTTTTGTGGTTTTACTTATGTGCGTATCTTTTCTAGCGAGTATTTTTTCGCATGTTTCTTGATGCGCATTCATGTCCTCGAACTGTAGTACGTATTTGGTGATTGCTTTTGGAATTCAATTTTGACCATGTTCGAGTCCGAATTTGGAAATTTGACGTTGGACAGGAATTGTAGCCAGCTGAAATTGCTTTCTAATGCCGCAGGAACAAGTTGATTTGGAGTCCGGATGAGAAAGTTATGCTCGATTTCGTGGACACTACCAAAGATGTTGAGGGATCCTCTCTTCTAATTTGATTTTATTTTCCTAATTTCAACTCTTTTGTTACTCTTTGATACATTTTTGCTTCATGGACACCTAATTTTCGATTTGTACCTATAAGATACTAAATCCACCAATTAAAACCGAAATATAAATTAATCCAAAAAAAACCACGTAAACGTAAACGTAGAGTGTTATTTCTACACTCTACTGTATCTTTTGTATCTAGTAATTTTGCTGTTGTTTGGTTATGTATTTTAAAGTCCTAGTGTTGTAGTTAGTGTTTTAAAGAACGTTGTTGCGAATGCAGTTGTGCGCATGTTTTTTTACACGTATGTTTGTGCATGTCCAATAGGGAGAGTGTGTTTATGCATGTTTGTTGATTTGTATTAATGTCATAGGATTGTAGTTTGTGTTTTCATGATCCTTTTTGCGAATGCACTTTTGCGTGCATGCTTTTGTACTTTTACTTATATGCGTCTCTTTTCTAGCGAGTGTGTTTGTGCATGTTTCTTGATGCGCATTCATGTCCTCGAACTGTAGTACGTATTTTCATGATCGCTTTTGGAATCCAATTTTGACAATGTTCGAGTCCGAATTTGGAAATTTGACGTTAGACAGGAATTGTAGCTAGCTGAAATTGCTTTCTATTGCAGCCGGAACCAGTTGATTTGGAGTCCGGATGAGAAATTTATGATCGACTTCGTGGACACTACCAAAGATGTTGAGGGATCATCACTTCTAATTTGATTTTCTTTTCCTAATTGCAACTCTTTTGTTACTCTTTGATCATTTTTGCTTCATGGACACCTAATTTTCGATTTGTACTTATTAGATACTAAATCCACCAATTAAAACATAAATATAAATTAATCCAACTTAAACCACGTTAACGTAAACGTAGAGTGTTATTTCTACACTCCATTGTATCTTTTGTATCTAGTAATTTTGCAGTTGTTTGGTTATGCGTATTAAAGTCCTAGTGTTGTAGTTCGTGTTTTTTAGAACGTTGTTGCGATATGCAGTTATGCGCATGTTTTTTTACATGTACGTTTGTGCATGTCCATTTGAGCGAGTGTGTTTGTTCATGTTTGTTGATTTGTATTAATGTCCTAGGATTGCAGTTTGTGTTTTCATGATCCTTTTTGCGAATACACTTTTGCGTGCATGCTTTTGCAGTTTTACTTATATGCGTATCTTTTCTAGCGAGTGTTTTTGTGCATGTTTCTTGATGCGCATTCATGTCCTCGAACTGTAGTACGTATTTTCGTGATCGCTTTTGGAATCCAATTTTGACCATGTTCAAGTCCGAATTCGGAATTTTGACGTTTGCCAGGAATTGTAGCCAGCTGAAATAGCTTTCTTATGCCGCCGGAACAAGTTGATTTGGAGTCCGGATGAGAAAGTTATGCTCGACTTCGTGGACACTACCAAAGATGTTGAGGGATCCACTCTTCTAATTTGATTTTATTTTCCTAATTTCAACTCTTTTGTTACTCTTTGATCAGTTTTGCTTCATGGACACCTAATTTTCGATTTGTACCTATAAGATACTCAATCCACCAAGTAAAACAGAAATATAAATTAATCCAAAACAAACCATGTAAACGTAAACGTAGAGTGTTATTTCTACACTCCACTGTATCTTTTGTATCTAGTAATTTTGCAGTTGTTTGGTTATGCGTATTAAAGTCCTAGTGTTGTAGTTCGTGTTTTTTAGAACGTTGTTGCGAATGCAATTATGCGCATGTTTTTTTACACGTACGTTTGTGCATGTCCATTTGAGCATGTGTGTTTATGCATGTTTGTTGATTTGTATTAATGTCCTAGGATTGTAGTTTGTGTTTTCCTTGTCCTTTTTGCGAATGCAATTTTGCGTGCATGCTTTTGTACTTTTACTTACGTGCGTATCTTTTCTAGCGAGTGTTTTTCTGCATATTTCTTGATGCGCATTCATGTCCTCGAACTGTAGTACGTATTTTTGTGATCGCTTTTGGAATCCAATTTTGACCATGTTCAAGTTCGAATTCGGAATTTCGACGTTTGCCAGAAATTGTAGCCTGCTGAAATAGCTTTCTTATGCTCGACTTTGTGGACACTACCAAAGATGTTGAGGGATCCACTCTTCTAATTTGATTTTATTTTCCTAATTTCAACTCTTTTGTTACTCTTTGATCATTTTTTCTTCATAGACACCTAATTTTCGATTTGTACCTATATGATACTAAATCCACCAATTAAAATAGAAATATTAATTAATCCAAAAAAAAAAATCCACGAAAACATAAACGTAGAGTGTTATTTCTACACTCCACTGTATCTTTTGTATCTAGTGGTTTTGCTGTTGTTTGGTTATGCGTATTAAAGTCCTCGTGCTGTAATGTTTTTAAGAACATTGTTGCGAATGCACTTTTGCTCATGTTTTTCTACATGTACGTTTGTGCATGTCTATTTGAGCGAGTGTGTTTGTGCATGTTTCTTGATTTGTATTAATGTCCTAGGATTGTAGTTTGTGTTTTCATGATCCTTTTTGCGAATGCACTTTTGCGTGAGCACTATTGCGTGCATGCTTTTGTACTTTTACTTATGTGCGTATATTTTCTACCGAGTGTTTTTGTGCATGTTTCTTGATGCGCATTCTTGTCCTCGAACCGTAGTACGTATTTTCGTATTTTCGTGAACGCTTTTGGAATCCAATTTTGACCATGTTCGAGTCCGAATTTGGAAATTTAACGTTAGACATGAATTGTAGCCAGCTGCAGTAGCTTTCTAATGCCGCCAGAACCAGTTGATTTGGACTCCGAATGAGAAAGTTATGCTCGACTTCGTGGACACTACCAAAGATGTTGAGGGATCCACTCTATTAATTTGATTTTATGTTCCTAATTTCAACACCTTTGTTACCCTTTGATCATGTTCTCTTCATGGACACCTAGTTTTCTATTTGTACATATAAGATACTAAATCCGCTAATTAAAACAGAAATATAAATTAATCCAAAAAAACATCCATGTAAACGTAAATGTAGAGTGTTATTTCTACACTCCACTGTATCTTTTGTATCTACTGGTTTTGCTGTTGTTTGGTTATGCATTTTAAAGTCCTAGTGTTGTAATATTTTAAAGAAAGTTATTGCGAATGCACTTTTGCACATGTTTTTCTACATGTACGTTTGTGCATGTCTATGTGAGCGAGTGTGTTTGTGCATGTTTGTTGATTTGTATTAATGTCCTAGGATTGTAGTTTGTGTTTTCATGATCCTTTTTGCGAATGCACCTTTGCGTGCATGCTTTTGTACATTTACTTATATGCGTATCTTTTCTAGCGAGTCTTTTTTTGCATGTTTCTTGATGCGCATTCATGTCCTCGAACTTTAGTACGTATTTTCGTGATCGCTTTTGGAATCCAATTTTGACCATGTTCGAATCCGAATTTGGAGATTTGATGTTAGACAGGAATTGTAGCCAGCTGAAATAGCTTTCTAATGCCACCGGAACCAGTTGTTTTGGAGTCTGGATGAGAAATTAATGCTCGATTTCGTGGACACTACCCAAGATGTTGAGGGATCCTCTCTTCTGATTTTATTTTATTTTCCTAATTGCAACTCTTTTGTTACTCTTTGATCATTTTTGCTTCATGGACACCTAATTTTCGATTTGTACCTATAAGATACTAAATCCACCAATAAAAACATAAATATAAATTAATCAAAAAAAAAAATCCACGTAAACGTAAACGTAGAGTGTTATTTCGACACTCCACTGTATCTTTTGTATCTTGTGGTTTTGTTGTTGTTTGGTTATGCGTATTAAAGTCCTAGTGTTGAAGTATTTTTAAGAACATTGTTGCAAATGCACTTTTGCGCATGTTTTTCTACATGTACATTTGTGCATGTCTATTTGAGCGAGTGTGTTTGTGCATGTTTGTTGATTTGTATTAATGTCCTAGGATTCTATGTGTTTTCATGATCCTTTTTACGCATGCACTTTTGCGTGAGCACAATTGCGTGCATGCTTTTGTACTTTTACTTATGTGAGTATCTTTTCTAGGGAGTGTTTTTTTGCATGTTTCTTGATGGGCATTAATGTCCTCGAACTGTAGTACGTATTTTCGTGATTGCTTTTGTAATCCAATTTTGACCATGTTCGAGTCTGAATTTTGAAATTTGATGTTAGACAGGAATTGTAGCTAGCTGAAATAGCTTTCTAATGCCGCCGGAACCGGTTGATTTGGAGTCCAGGTGAGAAAGTTATGCTCGACTTCGTGGACACTACCAAAGATGTTGAGGGATCCACTCTATTAATTTGATTTTATGTTCCTAATTTCAACACCTTTGTTACCCTTTGATCATTTTTTCTTCATGGACACCTAGTTTTCTATTTGTACATATAAGATACTAAATCCACCAATTAAAACAGAAATATAAATTATTCCAAAAAAAAATCCATGTAAACGTAAACGTAGAGTGTTATTTCTACACTCCACTGTATCTTTTGTATCTAGTGGTTTTGCTGTTGTTTGGTTATGCGTATTAAAGTCCTAGTGTTGTAATGTTTTAAAGAAAGTTGTTGCGCATGCACTTTTACACATGTTTTTCTACATGTACGTTTGTGCATGTCTATGTGAGCCAGTGTGTTTGTGCATGTTTGTTGATTTGTATTAATGTCCTAGGATTGTAGTTTGTGTTTTCATGATCCTTTTTGGGAATGCACTTTTGCGTGCATGCTTTTGTACATTTACTTATATGCGTATCTTTTCTAGCGAGTGTTTTTTTGCATTTTTCTTGATGCGCATTCATGTCCTCGAACTGTAGTACGTATTTTCGTGATCGCTTTTGTAATCCAATTTTGACCATGTTCGAATCCGAATTTGGAGATTTGATAATTAGACAGGAATTGTAGCCAGCTGAAATAGCTTTCTAATGCCGCCGGAACCAGTTGTTTTGGAGTCTGGATGAGAAATTAATGCTCGATTTCGTGGACACTACCCAAGATGTTGAGGGATCCTCTCTTCTGATTTTATTTTATTTTCCTAATTGCAACTCTTTTGTTACTCTTTGATCATTTTTGCGTCATGGACACCTAATTTTCGATTTGTACCTATAAGATACTAAATCCACCAATTAAAACATAAATATAAATTAATCAAAAAAAAAATCCACGTAAACGTAAACCTAGAGTGTTATTTCGACACTCCACTGTATCTTTTGTATCTTGTGGTTTTGTTGTTGTTTGGTTATGCGTATTAAAGTCCTAGTGTTGAAGTATTTTTAAGAACATTGTTGCAAATGCACTTTTGCGCATGTTTTTCTACATGTACGTTTGTGCATGTCTATTTGAGCGAGTGTGTTTGTGCATGTTTGTTGATTTGTATTAATGTCCTAGGATTGTAGTTTGTGTTTTCATGATCCTTTTTACGCATGCACTTTTGCGTGAGTACTTTTGTGCATGCTTTTGTACTTTTACTTATGTGCGTATCTTTTCTAGCGAGTGTTTTTGTGCATGTTTCTTGATGCGCATTCATATCCTCGAATTGTAGTACGTATTTTCGTGATCGCTTTTGGAATCCAATTTCGACCATGTTCGAGTCCGAATTTGGAAATTTGACGTTAGACAGGAATTGTAGCCAGCTTAAATAGCTTTCTTATGCCGCCGGAACCAGTTTATTTGGAGTCCGGATGAGAACGTTATGCTCGACTTCGTGGACACTAACAAAGATGTTGAGGGATCCTCTCTTCTAATTTGATTTTATTTTTCTAATTGCAACTCTATTGTCACTCTTTGATCATTTTTGCTTCAGGGACACCAAATTTTTGATTTGTACCTATAAGATACTAAATCCACCTAATAAAACAGAAATATAAATCAAACCAAAAAAAAAAAACACGTAAACGTAAACGTAGAGTGTTATTTCTACACTCCACTGTATCATTTGTATCTAGTGGTTTTGTTGTTGTTTGGTTATGCGTATTAAAGTTCTAGTGTTATTTCTACACTCCACTGTATCATTTGAGCGAGAGTGTTTGTGCATCTTTGTTGATTTGTATTAAATTCCTAGGAATGTAGTTTGTGTTTTCATGATCCTTTTTGCAAATGCACTTTTGCGTGAGCACTTTTGCGTTCATGCTTTTGTACTTTTACGTATGTGCGTATCTTTTCTAGCGAGTGTTTTTGTGCATGTGTCTTGATGCACATTCATGTCCTCGAACTGTAGTACGTATTTTCGTGATCGCTTTTGGAATCCAAATTTGACCAAGTTCGAGTCCGAATTCAGAAATTTGACGTCAGACAGGAATTGTAGCCAGCTGAAAAAGTTTTCGAATGCCGCTGGAACCAGTTGATTTGTAGTCCGGATGAGAAAGTTATGCTCGACTTCGTGGACACTACAAAAGATGTTGAGGGATCCCCTCTTCTAATTTGATTTTATTTTCCTAATTTCAACTCTTTTGTTACTCTTCGATAATTTTTGCTTCACGGACACCAAATTTTCGATTTGTACCTATAAGATACTACATCCACCAATTAAAACATAAATATAAAATAATCCAAAAAAAACCACGTAGACGTAAATGTAGAGTGTTATTTCTACACCCCACTGTATCTTTTGTATCTAGTAATTTTGCTGTAGTTTGGTTATGCGTATTAAAGTCCTAGTGTTATAGTTAGTGTTTTTAAGAACGTTGCTGCGAATGCACTTATGCGCATGGTTTTTTACACGTACGTTTGTGCATGTCCATTTGAGCGAGTGTGTTTATGCATGTTTGTTGATTTGTATTAATGTCTCAGGATTGTAGTTTGTGTTTTCATGATCCTTTTAGCGAATGCACTTTTGCGTGCATGCTTTTTCCTTATACTTATGTGCGTATCTTTTCTAGCGAGTGTTTTTGTGCATTTTTATTGATGATCATTCATGTCAACGAACTGTAGTACGTATTTTCGTGATCGCTTTTTGAATCCAATTTCGACCATGTTCGAGTCCGAATTTGGAAATTTGACGTTAGACAGGAATTGTAGCCAGCCGAAATAGTTTTCTAATGCCGCCGGAACCATTTGTTTTGGAGTCCGGATGAGAAAGTTATGCTCGATTTCGTGGACACTACCAAAGATGTTGAGGGATCCTCTCTTCTAATTTGATTTTATTTTCCTAATTGCAACTCTTTTGTTACTCTTTGATCATTTTTGCTTCATGGACACCTAATTTTCGATTAGTATCTATAAGATACTAAATCCACCAATTAAAACATAAATATAAATTAATCAACAAAAAAATCCACGTAAACATAAACGTAGAGTATTATTTCTACACTCCACTGTATCTTTTGTATCTAGTGGTTTTGCTGTTTTTTGGTTATGTGTATTAAAGTCCAAGTGTTGTAATGTTTTTAAGAACGTTGATGCGAATGCACTTTTGCACATGTTTTCCTACATGTACGTTTGTGCATGTCTATTTGAGCGAGTGTATTTGTGCATGATTGTTGATTTGTATTAATGTACTAGGATTGTAGTTAGTGTTTTCATGATCCTTTTTTCGAATGCACTTTTGCGTGAGTACTTTTGTGCATGCTTTTGTACTTTTACTTATGTGCGTATCTTTTCTAGCGAGTGTTTTTGTGCATGTTTCTTGATGCGCATTCATATCCTCGAATTGTAGTACGTGTTTTCGTGATCGCTTTTGGAATCAAATTTTGACCATGTTACAGTCCGAATTTCGAAATTTGACGTTAGACAGGAATTGTAGCCAGCTCAAATAGCTTTCTTATGCCGCCGGAACCAGTTGACTTGGAGTCCGGATGAGAAAGTTATGGTCGACTTCGTGGACACTAACAAATATGTTGAGGGATCCTCTCTTCTAATTTGATTTTATTTTCCTAATTGCAACTCTTTTGTTACTCTTTGATCATTTTTTCTTCAGGGACACCTAATTTTCTATTTGTACCTATAAGAGACTAAATCCACCTATTAAAAAAGAAATATAAATCAAACCAAAAAAAAAAAAAACCACGTAAACGTAAACGCAGAGTGTTATTTCTACACTCCACTGTATCATTTGTATCTACTGGTTTTGCTGTTGTTTGGTTATGCGTATTAAAGTCCTAGTGTTGTAAAGTTTTTAAGAACGTTGTTGTGAATGCACTTTTGCGCATGTTTTTCTACATGTAAGTGTGTGCATGTCTATGTGAGCGAGTGTGTTTGTGCATCTTTGTTGATTTGCATTAAATTCCTAGGAATGTAGTTTGTGTTTTCATGATCCTTTTTGCAAATGCACTTTTGCGTGAGCACTTTTGCGTGCATGCTTTTGTACTTTGACCTATGTGCGTATCTTTTCTAGCGAGTGTTTTTTTGCATGTTTCTTGATGCCCAGCATGTCCTCGAACTATAGTATGTATTTTCGCGATTGCTTTTAAAATTCAATTTTGACTATGTTCGAGTCCGAATTTGGAAATTTGAGGTTAGACAGGAATTGTAGCCAGCTGAAATAGCTTTCTAATGCCGCCGGATCCAGTTGATTTGGAATCTGGATGAGAAAGTTATGCTCGACTTCGTGGACACTACAAAACATGTTGAGGGATCCTCTCTTTTAATTTGATTTTATTTTCCTAATTGCAACTCTTTTGTTACTCTTTGATAATTTTTGCTTCATGGACACTGAATTATTGATTTGTACCTATAAGATACTAAATCCACCAATTAAAACATAAATATAAATTAATCCAAAAAAAAACCACGTAAACGTAAACGTAGAGTGTTATTTCCACACTCCACTGTATCTTTTGTATCTAGTAATTTTGCTGTTGTTTGGTTATGCGTATGAAAGTCCTAGTGTTGTAGTTAGTGTTTTTAGGAACGTTGTTGCGAATGCAGTTATGCGCAAGTTTTTTTACACGTACGTTTGTGCATGTCCATTTGAGCGAGTGTGTTTATGCATGTTTGTTGATTTGTATTAATGTCCCAGGATTGTAGTTAGTGTTTTCATGATCCTTTTAGCGAATGCACTTTTTCGTGCATGCTCTTTCCTTATACTTATGTGCGTATCTTTTCTAGCAAGTGTTTTTGTGCATGTTTCTTGATGCGCATTCATGTCCACGAACTGTAGTACGTATTTTCGTGATTGCTTTTGGAATCCAATTTTGACCATGTTCGAGTCTGAATTTGGAATTTTGACGTTGGAAAGGAATTGTAGCTAGCTGAAATAACTTTCTTATGCCGCCAGAACCAATTTATTTGGAGTCCGGATGAGAAAGTTATGCTCGACTTCGTGGACATTACCAAAGATGTTGAGGGATCCACTAATCTAATTTGATTTTATTTACCTTATTGCAACTCTTTTGTTACTCTTTGTTCATTTTTGCTTCATGGACACCTAATTTTCGATTTGTACCTATAAGATACTAAATCCACCAATTAAAACAGAAATATTAATTAATCCAAAAAAAAGTCCACGTAAACGTAAACGTAGAGTGTTATTTTTACACTCCACTGTATATTTTGTATCTAGTGGTTTTTTTGTTGTTTGGTTATGTGTATTAAAGTCCTAGTGTTGTAATGTTTTTAAGAACGTTGTTGGGAATGCACTTTTGCGCATGTTTTTCTACATGTAAGTTTGTGCATGTCTATTTGAGCGAGTGTGTCTGTGCATGTTTATTGATTTGTATTAATGTCCTTAGATTATAGTTTGTGTTTTCATGATCCTTTTTGCGAATGCACTTTTACGTGAGTACTTTTGTGCATGCTTTTGTGCTTTTACTTATGAGCGTATCTTTTCTAGCGAGTGTTTTTGTGCATGTTTCTTGATGCGCATTCATGTCCTCGAACTGTAGTACGTATTTTCGTTATCGCTTTTGGAATTAAATTTAGACCATATTCGAGTCCGAATTTGGAAATTTGACGATAGACTGGAATTGTGGCTAGGTGAAATAGTTCTCGAATGCCGCATGAACCAGTTGATTTGGAGTCCGGATGAGAAAGTTATGCTAGACTTCATGGACACTACCAAAGATGTTGAGGGATCCCCTCTTCTAATTTGATTTTATTTTCCTAATTGCAACTCTTTTGTTACTCTTCGATAATTTTTGCTTCACGGACACCAAATTATCGATTTGTACCTATAAGTTACTATATCCACCAATTAAAACATAAATGTAAATAAATCCAAAAAAAACCACGTAGACGTAAGCGTAGAGTGTTATTTCTGCTCTCCTCTGTATCTTTTGTATCTAGT
>NW_012193378.1:232564-270214 GCF_000504015.1 Erythranthe guttata
CCTCGAACTGTAGTACGTATTTGGTGATGCTTTTTGGGAATCATTTTTGACCATGTTCGAGTCCGAATTTGGAAATTTGACGTTGGACAGGAATTGTAGCCAGCTGAAATTGCTTTCTAATGCCGCAGGAACAAGTTGATTTGGAGTCCGGATGAGAAAGTTATGCTCGATTTCGTGGACACTACCAAAGATGTTGAGGGATCCTCTCTTCTAATTTGATTTTATTTTCCTAATTGCAACTCTTTTGTTACTCTTTGATACATTTTTGCTTCATGGACACCTAATTTTCGATTTGTACCTATAATATACTAAATCCACCAATTAAAACCGAAATATAAATTAATCCAAAAAAAACCACGTAAACGTAAACGTAGAGTGTTATTTCTACACTCCACTGTATCTTTTGTATCTAGTAATTTTGCTGTTGTTTGGTTATGTGTTTTAAAGTCCTAGTGTTGTAGTTAGTGTTTTAAAGAACGTTGTTGCGAATGCAGTTGTGCGCATGTTTTTTTACACGTATGTTTGTGCATGTCCAATAGGGAGAGTGTGTTTATGCATGTTTGTTGATTTGTATTAATGTCATAGGATTGTAGTTTGTGTTTTCATGATCCTTTTTGCGAATGCACTTTTGCGTGCATGCTTTTGTACTTTTACTTATATGCGTCTCTTTTCTAGCGAGTGTGTTTGTGCATGTTTCTTGATGCGCATTCATGTCCTCGAACTGTAGTACGTATTTTCATGATCGCTTTTGGAATCCAATTTTGACCATGTTCGAGTCCGAATTTGGAAATTTGACGTTAGACAGGAATTGTAGCTAGCTGAAATTGCTTTCTATTGCAGCCGGAACCAGTTGATTTGGAGTCCGGATGAGAAATGAATGATCGACTTCGTGGACACTACCAAAGATGTTGAGGGATCATCTCTTCTAATTTGATTTTCTTTTCCTAATTGCAACTCTATTGTTACTCTTTGATCATTTTTGCTTCATGGACACCTAATTTTCGATTTGTACTTATTAGATACTAAATCCACCAATTAAAACATAAATATAAATTAATCCAAAAAAAACCACGTTAACGTAAACGTAGAGTGTTATTTCTACACTCCAGTGTATCTTTTTTATCTAGTAATTTTGCAGTTGTTTGGTTATGCGTATTAAAGTCCTAGTGTTGTAGTTCGTGTTTTTTAGAACGTTGTTGCGAATGCAGTTATGCGCATGTTTTTTTACATGTTTATTTGTGCATGTCCATTTGAGCGAGTGTGTTTGTTCATGTTTGTTGATTTGTATTAATGTCCTAGGATTGTACTTTGTGTTTTCATGATCCTTTTTGCGAATACACTTTTGCGTGCATGCTTTTGCAGTTTTACTTATATGCGTATCTTTTCTAGCGAGTGTTTTTGTGCATGTTTGTTGATGCGCATTCATGTCCTCGAACTGTAGTACGTATTTTCGTGATCGCTTTTCGAATCCAATTTTGACCATGTTCGAGTCCGAATTTGGAATTTTGACGTTAGACAGGAATTGTAGCCACCTGAAATAGATTTTTTATGCCGCCAGAACCAATTGATTTGCAATCCGAATGAGAAAGTTATGCTCGACTTCGTGGACACTACCAAAGATGTGGAGGGATCCACTCTTCTATTTTGATTTTATTTTCCTAATTGCAACTCTTTTGTTAGTCTTTGATCATTTTTGCTTCATGGAAACCTAATTTTCGATTTGTACCTATAAGATACTAAATCCACCAATTAAAACAGAAATATAAATTAATCCAAAAAAAAAATCCACGCAAACGTAAACGTAGAGTGTTATTTCTACACTCCACTGTATCTTTTGTATCCAGTGGTTTTGCTGTTGTTTGGATATGCGTATTAAAGTCCTAGTGTTGTATTGTTTTCAAGAACATTGTTGCGAATGCACTTTTGTGTATGTTTTTCGACATATACGTTTGTGCATGTCTATTTGAGCGAGTGTGTTTGTGCATGTTTGTTGATTTGTATTAATGTCCTTGGATTGTTGTTTGTGTTTTCATGATCCTTTTTGCGAATGAACTTTTGCGTGAGCTCTTTTGCGTGCATGATTTTGTACTTTTACTTATGTGCGTATATTTTCTAGCGAGTGTTTTTGTGCATGTTTCTTGATGTGCATTCATGTCCTCGAACCGTAGTACGTATTTTCGTGATCGCTTTTGGAATCAAATTTTGACAAAGTTCGAGTCCGAATTTGGAAATTTGACGTTAGACAGGAATTGTAGCCAGCTGAAATAGCTTTCGAATGCTGCCGGAACCAGTTGATTTGGAGGCCGGATGAAAAAGTTATGCACGACTTCTTGGACACTTCCAAAGATGTTGAGGGTGTTGGGGATCGTCGTGCATGTATACGCAGCGGAATTTAAAATTTTTAGATCGAACTAGTTTCGATCACATGCATGAACTAATCACATAGTCAACGTACCTTAACGCTTCCGACATACACATGGTAATTATCGATTTTATTAAAACCTATAAAACCGAAAAAATATAAAACATGCTTGTTCATCATATTGCAAAAATCGAAACACGTAATCACATATTACTCATGCTCGTAAATTAAAATTCATACAAACATGTTCGAATCAAATTTACGAATGTTCCGATTTAATTACGTCTTGTAGCGTGAGATTTCGACGAATCGAAACCCGAACTCAAACCCGTACAAGCTGCGTTATACCACTCCTAGGGGCTGCAGGAATACCACCAAACAGCAGCTGGTCCGACGGTGAGGCGACGGCGGCGCTTGCGAATCAGCGGCGGCGGCGCGTGGGCGATGCAGCGGCGCGTGGTGCGGTGCAGCGATGTCTTCGGGGTTGCAGCTCCTCTCCAATCAGGTTTCACCTCGAATAAACCGATCTCCCCCTACTGTAGCAGTAGATACAAAGGGGTTAGATAACAAGGGAAAAACGAGAGAAAAAAAAAGAGAAAACCGGCGGTTTTCGACGGCGAATGGCGCCGGTGCGGCGGGGCAGCGGCGGTCGGGAGGCTTGGGCGGCTAGGGCTGGACGACTAGGGTTGTGGGAGTAATAAAATCTGAAATCAAACTCTTGTTTGAGGTCTATTTATACTAGGGTTCTCAACCCTTGTGGGCTTAAGTCATTGGGCTTGACCTACTGATGCATTAAGCCCATTCCCTCGTCGGCCTCGTTTCTAGCAAACGATCGTTCACAAAATTATAACAAAATTATATTTGTGACGAGCTTAAAGTCCTCGTCGATACGAGTGCCTCTTCGAAATTTCCAATTTCCAAAAGTGGAAACTTCCACTTCAGTTGACCTGTTAAATCGGGAAACTTCCCAATTTAGAAAGTTCACTAAATTACACGAGAAGTGTGACCCTCAATGGTTCAGGTGTATGCTAGCCGTGGGCTCACAACTCTTTGTAATTCGAACAACACATTGTTCTTATACGAACTCCTCCCAAGAGTCCCGATTAGAGTAAAACTCATTTTACTTAATCGCCGATCAAATCGGTGCCCAACGAATCAAGATTGGCGTCTAGCAACTACGCATCATGATTCCCTAGATACAAGTGAAGTGCCTGCAAGAACCTTCTGATATAGTTAGCGTACAGTACGATCCCTTCGCAGCACATGTCCCGATTGAACTAGAGTCATTGGTTCACCGAGACCTCTTATAAAGTTCAATAACCGTGCGAATGTTCTAGGTATTAGAAATCCGTTCGTGTGTGACTTAGGGAAACACATTTCCCTAATCACCCCACTATGGATTATAAGCTGTTAGAACACACATGACATCCATGACTACTCAAGCACTCGAATCCCCTACTACAATGCACAGACTTCACACTAGATTTCGGATTGCACGAACGTTGGCCCTTGGAGTGGTCCGATGTGAGACTCAGGGACAGGTCACGATACAATCCGTCCTCTAGTGAAGTCACGGTGATGTCTGGGTCTTAAGGACTAATGGTGTACAACTATATCTTAGAAACCTATTACTCGATGAATGAGAACCACTTATAGATTTCTAGGGCGAGGGAGTTCAATGAACTCATCTAGTATGAGCACCCACTCAAGTATGCCGATGTCACAACACCGAGGGCTGATGAGACGCACTACACATACACTAAGTGCTAGTCTGAAAAGGGAAAGGCCGCTATCCTCATTATTGGCGTAACCCATCGACTAGGAACAAGGTTTAACAGTTACATTATATTGCTGAGTAATCTCATGATTCTACTAGATCAACTCACAGTAATAGAGTAACTCGTTAGGACTATATCTATGCTACTTGCATGAGATAAGAGATATAGAAGGCCAAATGAAATATTTTATTATTACGAACAAAAAATGATTGCTTTATTACAAGAAAAAAAAAAAGACCACAGCCACAAGTTGGCTTGTTGGTCACCTACTCTAACAGAGGGATCCTCTCTTCTAATCTCACCTACTCTTTGATCGTTTTTGTTTCATGGACACCTAATTTTCAATTTGTACCTATAAGATACTAAATCCACCAATTAAAACAGATATATAAATTAATCCAAAAATAATCCACGTAAACGTAAACGTAGAGTTTTATTTCTACACTCCACTGTATATCTTTTGTATCTAGTAATTTTGCTGTTGTTTAGTTATGCGTATTAAAGTCCTAGTGTTGTAATGTTTTTAAGAATGTTGTTGCGAATGCACTTTTGTGCATGTTTTTCTACATGTACGTTTCTGCATGTCTATTTGAGCGAGTGTGTTTGTGAATGTTTGTTGATTTGTATTAATGTCCTAGGATTGTAGTTTGTGTTTTCATGATCCTTTTTGCGAATGCACTTTTGCGTGTATGCTTTTGTACTTTTATTTATGTGCGTATCTTTCCTAGCGAGTGTTTTTTTGCATGATTCTTGATGCACATTCATGTCCTCGAACTGTAGTACATATTTTCTTCATCGCTTTTGGAATAAAATTTTGACCATGTTCGAGTCTGAATTTGGAAATTAGACGTTAGACAGGTATTGTAGCCAGCTGAAATAGGTTTATAATGCCGCCGGAACCAGTTGATTTGGAGTCCGGATGAGAAAGTTATGCTCGACTTCGTGTACACTACCAAAGATGTTGAGGGATCCTCTCTTCTAATTTGATTTTATTTTCGTAATTGCAACTCTTTTGTCTTTGATCATTTTTGCTTCATGGACACCTAATTTTCGATTTGTACCTATAAGATACTAAATCCACATATTAAAACAGAAATATAAATTAATCCAAAAAAATCCACGTAAACATAAACGTAGAGTGTTATTTCTACACTCCACTGTATCTTTTGTAGCTAGTAATTTTGTTGTTGTTTGGTTATGCGTATTAAAGTCCTAGTGTTGTAGTTCGTGTTTTTAAGAACGTTGTTACGAATGTAGTTATGCGCATGTTTTTTTACACGTACGTTTGTGCATGTCCATTTGAGCGAGTGTGTTTATGCATGTTTGTTGATTTGTATTAATGTCCTAGGATTGTAGTTTGTGTTTTCATGATCCTTTTTACGAATGTACTTTTGCGCGCATGCTTTTGTACTTTTACTTATGTGCGTATCTTTTCTAGCGAGTGTTTTTGTGCATGTTTCTTGATGCGCATTCATGTCCTCGAACTGTAGTACGTATTTTCGTGATCGCTTTTGGAATCCAATTTTAACCATGTTCGAGTCCGAATTTGGAATTTTGACGTTGGACAGGAATTGTAGCCAGCTGAAATAGCTTTCTTATGCCGCAAGAACCAGTTGATTTGGAGTCCGAATGAGAAAGTTATGCTCGACTTCGTGGACACTACCAAAGATGTTGAGGGATCCAATCTTCTAATTTGATTTTAATTTCCTAATTGCAACTCTTTTGTTACTCTTTGATCATTTTTGCTTCATGGACACCTAATTTTCGATTTGTACCTATAAGATACTAAATCCACCAACTAAAACAGAAATATAAATTAATCCAAAAAAAACCACGTAAACGTAAATGTATAGTGTTATTTCTACACTTCGTTGTATCTTTTGTATCTAGTAATTTTGCTGTTGTTATGCGTATTAAAGTCCTAGTGTTGTATTTCGTGTTTTTAAGAACGTTGTTTCGAATGCACTTTTGCGCATGTTTTTCTACATGTACGTTTATGCATGTCTATTTGAGCGAGTGTGTTTGTGAATGTTTATTGATTTGTATTAATGTCCTAGGATTGTAGTTTGTGTTTTCATGATTCTTTTTGCGAATGCCGTTTTGCGTGCATGCTTTTGTACTTTTACTTATGTGCGTATCTTTTCTAGCGAGTGTTTTTTTGCATGTTTCTTGATGCGCATTCATGTCCTCGAACTGTAGTACGTATTTTTGTAGTCACTTTTGGAAATTTGACGTGAAACAAGAATTGTAGCCAGCTGAAATAGCTTTCTAATGCCGCCGGAACCTGTTTATTTGGAGTCCGGATGAGAAAGTTATGCTCTACTTCGTGGACACTACCAAAGATGTTTAGGGATCCTCTCTTCTAATTTGATTTTATTTTCCTAATTGCAACTCTTCTGTGTTACTCTTTGATCATTTTTGCTTCATGAACACCTAATTTTCGATTTGTACCTATATGATACTAAATCCACCAATTAAAACAGAAATATAAATTAATCCAAAAAAAATCCACGTAAACGTAAACGTAGAGTGTTATTTCTACACTCCACTGTATCTTTTGTATCTAGTGGGTTTGTTGTTGTTTGGTTAAGCGCAATAAAGTCCTAGTGTTGTAAGTTTTTTAAGAACGTTGTTGCGAATGCACTTTTGCGCATTTTTTACTACAAGTACGTTTATGCATGTCTATTTGAGCGAGTGTGTTTGTGCATGTTTGTAGATTTGTATTAATGTCCTAGGATTGTAGTTTGTGATTTCATGATCCTTTTTGCGAATGCACTTTTGCGTGTATGCTTTTGTACTTTTATTTATGTGCGTATCTTTCCTTGCGAGTGTTTTTTTGCATGATTCTTGATGCACATTCATGTCCTCGAACTGTAGTACATATTTTCTTCATCGCTTTTGGAATCCAATTTTGACCATGTTCGAGTCTGAATTTGGAAATTAGACGTTAGACAGGTATTGTAGCCAGCTGAAATAGGTTTATAATGCCGCCGGAACCAGTTGATTTGGAGTTCGGATGAGAAAGTTATGCTCGACTTCATGGACACTACAAAAGATGTTGAGGGATCCTCTCTTCTAATTTGATTTTATTTTCGTAATTGCAACTCTTTTGTTACTCGTTGATAATTTTTGCTTCATGGACACCTAATTTTCGATTTGTACCTATAAGATACTAAATCCACCAATTAAAACAGAAATATAAATTAATCCAAAAAAATCCACGTAAACATAAACGTAGAGTGTTATTTCTACACTCCACTGTATCTTTTGTAGCTAGTAATTTTGCTGTTGTTTGGTTATGGGTATTAAAGTCCTAGTGTTGTAGTTCGTGTTTTTAAGAACGTTGTTGCGAATGTAGTTATGCGCATGTTTTTTTACACGTACGTTTGTGCATGTCCATTTGAGCGAGTGTGTTTATGCATGTTTGTTGCTTTGTATTAATGTCCTAGGATTGTAGTTTGTGTTTTCATGATCTTTTTTACGAATGTACTTTTGCGCGCATGCTTTTGTACTTTTACTTATGTACGTATCTTTTCTAGCGAGTGTTTTTGTGCATGTTTCTTGATGCGCATTCATGTCCTCGAACTGTAGTATGTATTTTCGTGATCACTTTTGGAATCCAATTTTGAACATGTTCTAGTCCGAATTTGGAAATTTGACGTTAAACAGGAATTGTAGCCAGCTGAAATAGCTTTCTAATGCCGCCGTAACCTGTTTATTTGGAGTCCGGATGAGAAAGTTATGCTCGACTTCGTGGACACTACCAAAGATGTTGAGGGATCCTCTCTTCTAATTGGATTTTATTTTCCTAATTGCAACTCTTTTGCTACTCTTTGATCATTTTTTCTTCATGAACACCTAATTTTTGATATGTACCTATAAGATACTAAATCCACCAATTCAAACATAAATATAAATTAATCCAAAAAAAACCACGTAAACGTATAGTGTTATTTCTACACTCCACTGTATCTTTTGTATCTAGTAATTTTGCTGTTGTTTGGTTATGCGTATTAAAGTCCTAGTGTTGTATTTCATGTTTTTAAGAACGTTGTTGCGAATGCAGTTATGCGCATGTTTTTTTACACGTACGTTTGTCCATGTCCATTTGAGTGAGTGTGTTTGTGCATGTTTGTTAATTTGTATTAATGTCCTAGGATTGTAGTTTCTGTTTTGATGATCCTTTTTGCGAATGCACTTTTGGTTCATGCTTTTGTACTCTTACTTATACGCGTATCTTTTCTAGCGAGTGTTTTTGTGCATGTTTCTTGAAGCGTATTCATTTCCTCGAACTGTAGTACGTATTTTCGTGATCACTTTTAGAATCCAATTTTGACCATGTTGGAGTCCGAATTTGGAATTTTGACGTTAGACAGGAATTGTAGCCAGCTGAAATAACTTTCTTATGCCGCCGGAACCAGTTGATTTGGAGTCCGGATGAGAAAGTTATGCTCGACTTCGTGGACACTACCAAAGATGTTGAGGGATCCACTTTTCTAATTTTATTTTATTTTCCTAATTGCAACCCTTTTGTTACTCTTTGATCATTTTTGCTTCATGGACACCTAATTTTCGATTTGTACCTATAAGATACTAAATCCACCAATTAAAATAGAAATATAAATTAATCCAAAAAATAAATCCACGTAAACGTAAACGTTGAGTGTTAGTTCAACACTCCACTGTATCTTTTGTATATAGTGGTTTTGCTGTTGTTTGGTTATGCGTATCAAAGTCCTAGTGTTGTAATTTTTTTAAGAACGTTGTTGCGAATGCACTTTTGCGCATGTTTTTCTACATCTGCGTTTGTGCATGTCTATTTGAGCGAGTGTGTTTGTGCATGTTTGTTCATTTGTATAAATGTCCTAGGATTGTAGTTTGTGTTTTCATGATCCTTTTTGCGAATGCACTTTTGCGTGCATGCTTTTCTACTTTTACTTATGTGCGTATCTTTTCTAGCGAGTGTGTTTTTGCATGTTTCTTGACGCGCATTCATGTCCTCGAACTGTAGTACGTACTTTCGTGATCGCTTTTGAAATATAATTTTGACCATGTTCGAGTCCGAATTTAGAAATTTTACGTTAGCTAGGAACTGTAGCCAGCTGAAATAGCTTTCTAATGCCGCATGAACCAGTTAATTTGGAGTCCGGATAATAAAGTTATGCTCGACTTCGTGGACACTACCAAAGATGTTGAGGGATCCTCGCTTCTAATTTGATTTTATTTTCCTAATTGCAACTCTTTTGTTACTCTTTGATCTTTTTTGCTTCATGGATACCTAATTTTCGATTTGTATCTGTAAGATACTAAATCCACCAATTAAAACAGAAATATAAATTAATCAAAAACCAAAAAAATCCACGTAAACGTAAACGTAGAGTGCTATTTTTACAATCCACTGTATCTTTTGTATCTAGTGGTTTTGCTGTTGTTTGGTTATGCGTACTAAAGTCCTAGTGTTGTATTGTTTTTAAGTACAGTGTTGCGAATGCACTTTTGTGCATGTTTTTCTACATGTACGTTTTTGCATGTCTATTTGAGCGAGTGTGTTTGTGCATGTTTGTTGATTTGTATTAATGTGCTTGGATTGTAGTTTGTGTTTTCATGAACCTTTTTGCGAATGCACTTTTGCGTGAGCTCTTTTGCGTGCAAGCTATTGTACTTTTACTTATGTGCGTATCTTTTCAAGCGAGTATTTTTGTGCATGTTTCTTGATGCGCATTCATGTCCTCGAACTGTAGTACGTACTTTCGTGATCGCTTTTGGAATATAATTTTGACCATGTTCGAGTCCGAATTTAGAAATTTGACGTTACAGGAATTGTATCCAGCTGAAATAGCTTTCTAATGCCGCAGGAACCAGTTAATTTGGAGTCCGGATAATAAAGTTATGCTCGACTTCGTGGACACTACCAAAGATGTTGAGGGATCCTCGCTTCTAATTTGATTTTATTTTCCTAATTGCAACTCTTTTGTTACTCTTTGATCATTTTTGCTTCATGGACACCTAATTTTTTATTTGTACCTATAAGATACTAAATCCACTAATTAAAACAGAAATATAAATTAATTCAAAAAAAACCACGTAAACGTAAACGTATAGTGTTATTTCTACACTCCACCGTATCTTTATCTAGTAATTTTGCTGTTCTTTGGTTATGCGTATTAAAGTCCTAGTGTTGTAGTTCGTGTTTTTGAGAACGTTGTTGCGAATGCAGTTATGCACATGTTTATTTACACGTACGTTTGTGCATGTCCATTTGAGCGAGTGTGTTTATGCATGTTTGTTGATTTGTATTAATGTCCTAGGATTGTAGTTTGTGTTTTCATGATCCTTTTTGCGAATGCACTTTTTCGTGCAAGCTTTTATAGTTTTACTTATATGCGTATCTTTTCTAGCTAGTGTTTTTGTGAATGTTTCTTGATGCGCATTCATGTCCTCGAACTGTAGTACTTGTTTTCGTGATCGATTTTGGAATCCAATTTTGACCATATTCGAGTCCGAATTTGGAATTTTGACGTTGGAGAGAAATTGTAGCCAACTGAAATAGCTTTCTTATGCCGCCGGAACCAATTGATTTGGAGTCCGGATGAGAAAGTTATGCTCGACTTCGTGGACACTACCAAAGATGTTGAGGGATCCTCTCTTCTAATTTGATTTTATTTTCCTAATTACAACTCTTTAGTTACTCTTTGATCGTTTTTGCTTCATGGACACCTAATTTTCGATTTGTATCTATAAGATACTAAATCCACCAATTAAAACAGATATATAAATTAATCCAAAAAAAATCCACGTAAACGTAAACGTAGAGTGTTATTTCTACACTCCACTGTATCTTTTGTATCTAGTAATTTTGCTGTTGTATGGTTATGCGTATTAAAGTCCTAGTGTTGTAATGTTTTTAAGAACGTTGTTGCGAATGCACTTTTGCGCATGTTTTTCTACATGTACGTTTCTGCATGTCTATTTGAGCGAGTGTGGTTGTGAATGTTTGTTGATTTGGATTCATGTCCTAGGATTGTGGTTTGTGTTTTCATGATCCTTTTTGCTAATGCACTTTTGCGTGTATGCTTTTGTACTTTTACTTATGTGCGTATCTTTCCTAGCGAGTGTTTTTTTCCATGTTTCTTGATGCGCATTCATGTCCTCGAACTGTAGTATGTATTTTCGTGATCGCTTTTGGAATCCAATTTTGACCATGTTCGAGTCCGAATTAGGAAATTTGATGTTAGACAGGTATTGTAGCCCACTGAAATAGCTTTCTAATGCCGCCGTAACCAATTTATTTGGAGTCCGGATGAGAAAGTTGTGCTCGACTTCGTGGACACTACCAAAGATGTTGAGGGATCCTCTCTTGTAATTTGATTTTATTTTCCTAATTGCAACTCTTTTGTTACTCTTTGATCATTTTTGCTTCATGGACAACAAATTTTCGATTTGTACCAATAAGATACTAAATCCACCAATTAAAACAGAAATATAAATTAATCCAAAAAAAATCCACGTAAACATAAACGTAGAGTGCTATTTCTACACTCTACTGTATCTTTTGTATCTAGTAATTTTGCTGTTGTTTGGTTTGTTGGGGATCGATGCATGTATACGCAGCATAAAACAAAAATTTAATCGAACTCAATGTTCGATCACATGCATAAATCAATTAATTGAACGTACCTTAACGCTTCCGCCATACACATGGTAATTTTTCATATTTTAATCGAAATTAAATAAAACGAAAAACAAAGACGAGCATGCTTGCATACGACATCATGAAATCGAAAACATAGATTCTTCATATAATTGTCATGCTCACAAATTAATTCACATAATCCAATTACGAATTAATTCGCAGGGGTTTTCGATTTTACCTCTTGAAGCGTGAGATTTCGACGAATCGAAATCTATGAACTAAGACACGAACAAGCTGCTATGAAACCACTCCATGGCTGCGAAGAACCGACCGAACAGCAGCTGGTCCGATTTGATCTCGACGGTGGCACATGAGGTGCAGCGGCGGCGGCGCGTGGCAACGGCGACGGCGCGTGCGGGGCTGGCGGTGGTGGAGTTGCATTCTTCCTCTCCAATTAGGTTTCACCTCGTACAACTAGACCCACTCTAACTGCAGCACTAGATACAGAAGTGTTAGAAAAACAACGGGAATAAAGACGAGGAAGAAAAGAGAAGAAACCGGCGGCGGCGGCGCGACGGCGGTGCAGCGGCGGGGCTGCAGCCGTGAGGCGGAGGACGGCCGTGCTTCATGCGGCTAGGGTTTGGGGCTGTAAAAATCTGATCTCAACTCATCATATGAGTTGTATTTATACTAGGGTTCATAACCCTCATGGGCTTAAGTCATTGGGCTTGACCCACTGATCCATTAAGCCCACCCCTTCGTCGGCCTCGTTTCTTACAAACGATCGTCCACAAAATTATAAAAAAATTATATTTGTGATGAGCATAAAGTCCTCGTCGATACGAGTGCCTCTTTGAAATTTTCAATTTCCAAAATTGGAAACTTCTAATTTAGTGGACCTGCTAAATCGGGAAACTTCCCAATTTAGAAAGTTCACTAAATTTCCGCATATCTATTTCTCTCCGTTTATTCCAACTCGTAATCCACAATTACGAATCTTAGATTCAATCATATTGACATCCAACTACGCAGAGATTAACACATTAATCTATGCTTGTTGTTTTTCAAGGATCCATGTTACACGAGAAGTGTGACCCTCAATGGTTCAGGTGTAAGCTAGCCGTGGGCTCACAACTCTTTGTGATTCGAACAACACATTGTTCTTATACGAACTCCTCTCAAGAGTCCTGATTAGGGTAAAACTTATTTTGCTCAATCGCCGATCTAATCGGTGCCCAACGAATCAAGATTGGCGTCTAGCAACTACGCATCATGATTCCCTAGATACAAATGAAGTGCCTGCAAGAACCTTGTGATATAGTTAACGTACAATACGATCCCTTCGCAGCAAAGGTCCCGATTGAACTAGAGGCATTGGTCCACCGAGACCTCTTATTAAGTTCAATAACCGTGCGAACGTTCTAGGTGTTATAATCCGTTCGTGTGTGACTTAGAGAAACACATTTCCCTAATCACCCCACTATCAACTCCGGCCGGAGATTCCATGGATTACAAACCGACAGAACACACAGGACATCCATGACTACTCAAGCGCTCGAATCCCCTACTACAATGCACAGATTTCACACTAGATTTCGGACTGCACGAACGTTGGCCCTTGGAGCGGTCCGCGGTGGGACTCAGGGACAGGTCACGTTACAGTCGGTCCTCTAGTGAAGTCACGGTGATGTCTGGGTCTTAAGGACTAATGGTGCACAACTATATCATAGAAACCTATTACTCGATGATTGGGAACCACTTATAGATTAAGAAGTTATAAACTAAACGTAAAGAAAAGCTTATGAAAAACCCGAGTCGAAACCCTCGTCGAAGCTTCCCGCGAAGAACTGGCGAGAACCGAAGAAAAACCGAAGAATAGGTCGAGATATATGTCGAGAGATAATCGAGATTTTGAAAAATGAAAAAGAGACCTTCTATTTATAGTGAAAAATCAAAGAAAAATATCTAGTCTCGATTTTTGTGCCCAGATCGCGATCTGGGCTTCTTGGATCGCGATCTGGCAACCTCGAAAACTGCGCACCGCCTTCTAGATCGCGATCCAGGAAGTCCGGATCGCGATCTGCCCCAATTTTTCGCTGCTACTGGAATTTGCCACCAGATCGCGATCCGGTGATTCTGGATCGCGATCTGGCCTCTGCATTAACTTCAAACACTTTTTTCACCCTTTTTCAGCCCGAATTCGACAATTGTGCATTTCACAAAAGTTGTTGCCCTTGAAGTTAGCTTTCTAAATCCACTTGAATCAGCCCAATCGGAGGTCGTATGCAAAAGTTATACTTGAAATACCAAACACTGCCACAATCCGCGAGAATGCACTTTTGCACGTGTTTGGTTTGATTCTCGGCTTCGCTTCCAAAATCGTCTCGAATCGGCAAAAATAGCTTATCTTTACCTAAAAATATAAATAAAACAAAAACAACATAATATATACAAATAAAGCCGAAAACTCGGACGAATGAAGACCAAAACACGAAGATTAGATAAGTAAAAGTTGTGCAAAACGAACACTTATCACACCCTCAAACTTAGATCTTTACTCGTCCCGAGTAAATCAAAACAAAACAACAACAACCCAAAAACAAAAACGACGAAAGCAAAAAAACTAAACCTAGGCCACTAACGTAGGGAAACACGATTGCATTTAGCGTATGCAACAAGCCTTTGAACCCCTGGGTACCCCCAAAGGACGAGTTGTGTCTCGTGAGGGTTTTTAGACAACACACCCACAAAGTTGTCGGATTGGTCAAAGCATTGCAATTAATTCCAAAGATGAAACGAGCTAGATAACCTAAAATCTTAGAATGGCATACGTCTTAAAGTATTCAACTTTCCTACCGACGCAATTAGTTGTTTCTACACCAAAATGAAAGATAGACTCAAGAATCCGTAATTAAACAATAAACACAATCATCGAGGGTTTTGAGTAGAAATGTGGGTGAAAAGTAAGTTTTGATTCTGAAATTCAAAAACTCGAGTTGGGCATAAGTAGGTCTATTTATTCAATAGAAGAAATGACAACAACAATATTTTTGGTGATTTTCATCACAATTTTTTTTTCTTTTCTTTTTTGAAATTGGCACAATCATGACTCGTGCAAGGCTCGACACCACTGTGTTATCTCCCTGACCCATGTATCGAACTTTAGTCCAAGAAACCCCCAAGCTTAACAACTCGAAAGACTTAGGCGACGAGGTGCACCCAACGGGTTAAGCTCGAGTCAGAAAGGCGGGGAAATCAGAGCGTGAATCACAACAATACCACAAATTATTATTTTTCTCTTTTTTTTTTTTGTTTTTTTTTTTTTTTAAACAAAAAACATAAAAGAAAAACGTAAAGACCATTGATAGAACTTTTAGCCAACAACTGGAAATCGTGAACACATAATTCAATTCTAACTCGCCCCCCAAACCTCAGACTATTATACCCCTCAGAAAAGTGTGCTCAAGCTTAATCGGAAAGGATTCGAAAGGCTATCCACACAAGTTGCAAAAACGCAGTCGGAAGGTTCATCTATAATTAGCCGGTTATCCACAATTTCAATTTTAAAATCAACTAGCCCATCTACGAATTCATTAATTGCTTTGCTTCAATAGAATCCGGAAATGCAACTTACACTCAATCCTAAATGAAATGCATGTGACAAACATAACACAATACGAAAATCGAAATACATAAATGAAACTAAATTATATGATATGCATGCAAAAGACCAAAAAGAAAAATAAGCTAAACGCACCCCCAAACTTAAATCATGCATGGCCCTCAATGCGAAAAATAAAAGAAAGGAGAAAGAAATACGCCCTGAACAGTCGTGCCGCAGATTGATCAGTGTTCTACGGTTGTGAAAGTGTTCTTTGGTTGCACGGGGTGCCGTGGATTTTGGCACCGAGGACGAATTGCCAGAATTGCCTAGACTTCCCGACTTCTTACTCTTCTTTTCTTGGGAACGAGATACCGGCAAAAATCAAGAAAATGGGTGAAATTTAGCTTTAAAGCAAAAAAAAAAAAAAAAAAAAAAAAAACAAAAAAAATGCTAAAACGACAAAAACGACAAAAACAAAGAAAATAAGAAGATAAATAAACAATGGGTTTCCTCCCATTCAGCGCCTGTTTTACTGTCGACGGCTCGACACAATTTGGACGGATTATGTCCAATCCAAAGCCTTGTAGATTGCGCATCCATCCATCAGTCTTGATACATACTTTGCAATCATATCATGGACTAGATTGCAATCTTGTAATGACCATCCCAACCCATGGTACTTTTCGTTTGCTTTGGAAATCAGTCGGTAGGAGACTAGGATGGGTTGCTTGCCTACCGATCTCTGAAACTCGTATACAAGATATTCGAGCTTTGGAGTAAGCTCTACCTCAAATGTGAAACTCGTCTCCTCGCTCACACTCAAATCCGGAGTAGCAATGTGGATAGGATTTTGTTCGTCAAGTTCCTCTACCATCATCTTCATCCCACTCTCATCACACGCAAAAGTATCCACAGAAATGGGATGAATAATTCCCCCAAGGTGCTCAACCTCGTCGTTCGTACGAAAATCTGTAAATACCTCGTTGTGTTCATATTGGATGGTCGGATGTGGTTTATGAATGTGACATCTCTGAAAATTTTCGAAAACATTTGCCAGAAAGTGGAGTTCTTCTTGTAGATAGCAGAAGTGCTCATTTGTTTGTGCAATTCCATTTTCTGGGTTCAACCTTTGATGTCTTTCAATATCCTCCAACTCATGTTGAATGTAATCAGCTCTGGATTGAATCTTGCAAAGAGAGAGATCATAAATCGAGGCCATCGATGTATACAAATCTGCTATAAAAATAAAAAAAAATCAAAAGAAAAAAAAAATGTCTAAAGTAAAGTAAGGATAGTTGGTAACGATATTAGTAAATTCAAGATTAACTAATTCCCCGGCAACGGCGCCAAAAACTTGATACGCGTAAAACCTACGTATGAAAAACCGCAAGTGTACAGTATCGCGTTTTGTAGAATAGTGAATTCCAGATATCGATCCACAGGGAATTAAGTTCCTAAATCTACCAAGTACCGTAATTATAGTATCCTAAACTTTATCTAGACGGGTGAAAAAGATGGGAGATGACATGAAGCCAAAAGGAAACAAAAATAATAAAAACAACGGTCCGCCAGTATACGCGAGGAATTCCGACGTGTGATGGCTTCTAGGGGAAAATCCACCAGTGTACTATCGATAAAGATCTACAAATCGAAATCTATTGTCAATTCTATGTTCGCTAACCCAGACACTAAAGTACCCTAACCCCTGTCTCCAGTGTAGTTAGAGTCTACCCACAGGTCCGACGTCTCCGTTCAGAACCTGATATTAAGAGAGCATTTAGGTCAAGTCCATAAGGGCTACCCGATGTGCATCACGTCTCCGTTTCCACACCCCGAGCTATGCTTTCCTAAAATCAAACGAGAAATCCTCTCTCGAGTTCATTCCCATTTACAATCAATTCAACTGTTGGCCAAACAATCGAAAGCATTTAATACAGGAAAACATAAACATAATCAAAGAACGACAAATAGATCATAGATCTGGAAATCAAAATCAATATATACAAGGTTTCATTTCCCCTAAAAGAAAATGCTTAGTTCATTACAAACATAGCATCAAAATGAAGAACACGAGAAATCATAAACTAAACGTAAAGAGAAAGCTTATGAAAAACCCGAGTCGAAACCCTCGTCGAAGCTTCCCGCAAAGAACTGGCGAGAACCGAAGAGAAAACCGAAGAAGAAGTCGAGAGAGAGTCGAGAGATAATCGAGATTTTGAAAAATGAAAAAGAGACCTTCTATTTATAGTGAAAAATCAAAGAAAAATATCTAGTCTCGATTTCTGTGCCCACATCGCGATCTGGGCTTCTTGGATCGCGATCTGGCAACCTCGAAAACTGCGCACCGCCTTCCAGATCGCGATCCAGGAAGTCCGGATCGCGATCTGCCCCAATTTTTCGCTGCTACTGGAATTTGCCACCAGATCGCGATCCGGTGATTCTGGATCGCGATCTGGCCTCTGCATTAACGTCAAACACTTTTTTCACCCTTTTTCAGCCCGAATTCGACAATTGTGCATTTCACAAAAGTTGTAGCCCTTGAAGTTAGCTTTCTAAATCCACTTGAATCAGCCCAATCGGACGTCGTATGAAAAAGTTATGCTTGAAATACCAAACACTGCCACAATCCGCGAGAATGCACTTTTGCACGTGTTTGGTTTGATTCTCGGCTTCGCTTCCAAAATCGTCTCGAATCGGCAAAAATAGCTTATCTTTACCTAAAAATATAAATAAAACAAAAACAACATAATATATACAAATAAAGCCGAAAACTCGGACGAATGAAGACCAAAACACGAAGATTAGATAAGTAAAAGTTGTGCAAAACGAACACTTATCAGAACCACTTATAGATTTCTAGGCGAGGGAGTGCAGTGAACTCATCTAATATGAGCACCCACTCAAGTATGCCGATGTCACAACACTGATGACTGATGAGACGCAGTACACATACACTAAGTGCTAGTCTCAAAAGGGAAAGGTCGGTATCCTCATTATTGGCGTAACCCATCGACTAGGAACAAGGTTTAACAGTTACATTACATTGTTGAGTTATCTCACGATTCTACTAGATCAACTCACAGTAATAGAGTAACTCGTTACGACTATATCTATGCAGCTTGCATGGGATAAGAGATATAGAATGCCAAAAGGTATTTTATCATTAATTTTAAATAGATTATTTACGAGTAGCGTGAGAAAACACAACACTTAGTTGGCTTATTGGTCACATACTCTAACATGGTTATGCGTATTAAAGTCCTAGTGTTGTAGTTCGTGTTTTTAAGAACATTGATGCAAATGCAGTTATGCGCATGTTTTTTTACACGTACGTTTGTGCATGTCCATTTGAGCGAGTGTGTTTATGCATGTTTGTTGATTTGTATTAATGTCCTAGGATTGTAGTTTGTGTTTTCATGATCCTTTTTGCAAATGTACTTTTGCGTGCATGCTTTTGTACTTTTACTTATGTGCGTATCTTTTCTAGCGAGTGTTTTTGTGCATGTTTCTTGATGCGCATTCATGTCCTCGAACTGTAGTACGTATTTTCGGGATCGCTTTTGGAATCCAATTTTGACCATGTTCGAGTCCGAATTTGGAAATTTGACGTTAGATAGGAATTGTAGCCAGCTGAAATAGCTTTCTTATGCCGCCAGAACCAGTTGATTTGGAGTCCGGATGAGAAACATATGCTTGACTTCCTGGACACAACCAAAGATGTTGAGGGATCCAATCTTCTAATTTGATTTTATTTTCCTAATTGCAACTCTTTTGTTACTCTTTGATCATTATTGCTTCATGGATACCTAATTTTTGATTTGTACCTATAAGATACTAAATCCACCAATTAAAACATAAATATATATTAATCCAAAAAAAACCACGTAAACGTAAACGTATAGTGTTATTTCTACACTCCACTGTATCTTTTGTATCTAGTAATTTTGCTGTTGTTTGGTTATGCGTATTAAAGTCCTACTGTTGTATTTCGTGTTTTTAAGAACGTTGTTGCGAATGCAGTTATGCGCATGTTGTTTTACACGTACGTTTGTCCATGTCCATTTGAGTGAGTGTGTTTATGCATGTTTGTTGATTTGTATTAATGTCCTAGGATTGTAATTTGTTTTTTGATGATCCTTTTTGGGAATGCACTATTGCGTTCATGCTTTTGTACTCTTACTTATACGCGTATCTTTTCTTTCGAGTGTTTTTGTGCATGTTTCTTGAAGCGCATTCATTTCCTCGAACTCTAGTACGTATTTTCGTGATCGCTTTTGGAATCCAATTTTGACCATATTCGAGTCCGAATTCGGAATTTTGATGTTAGACAGGTATTGTAGCCCACTGAAATAGCTTTCTAATGCCGCCGTAACCAATTTATTTGGAGTCCGGATGAGAAAGTTGTGCTCGACTTCGTAGACATTACCAAAGATGTTGAGGGATCCTCTCTTGTAATTTGATTTTATTTTTCTAATTGCAACTCTTTTGTTACTCTTTGATCATTTTTGCTTCATGGACAACAAATTTTCAATTTGTACCAATAAGATACTAAATCCACCAATTAAAACAGAAATATAAATTAATCCAAAAAAAATCCACGTAAACATAAACGTAGAGTGCTACTTCTACACTCTACTGTATCTTTTGTATCTACTAATTTTGCTGTTGTTTGGTTATGCGTATTAAAGTCCTAGTGTTGTAGTTCGTGTTTTTAAGAACATTGATGCAAATGCAGTTATGCGCATGTTTTTTTACACGTACGTTTGTGCATGTCCATTTGAGCGAGTGTGTTTATGCATGTTTGTTGATTTGTATTAATGTCCTAGGATTGTAGTTTGTGTTTTCATGATCCTTTTTGCAAATGTACTTTTGCGTGCATGCTTTTGTACCTTTACTTATGTGCGTATCTTTTCTAGCGAGTGTTTTTGTGCATGTTTCTTGATGCGCATTCATGTCCTCGAACTGTAGTACGTATTTTCGTGATCGCTTTTGGAATCCTATTTTTGACCATGTTCGAGTCCGAATTTGGAAATTTGACGTTAGATAGGAATTGTAGCCAGCTGAAATAGCTTTCTTATGCCGCCAGAACCAATTTATTTGGAGTCCGGATGAGAAAGTTATGCTCGACTTCGTGGACACTACCAAAGATGTTGAGGGATCCTCTCTTCTAATTTGATTTTATTTTCCTAATTGCAACTCTTTTGTTACTCTTTGATCATTTTTGCTTCATGGACACCTAATTTTCGATTTGTACCTATAAGATACTAACTCCACCAATAAAAACAGAAATAGAAATTAATCCAAAAAAAATCACGTAAACGTAAACGTATAGTGTTATTTCTACACTCCACTGTATCTTTTGTGTCTAGTAATTTTGCTGTTGTTTGGTTATGCGTATTAAAGTCCTAGTGTTGTATTTCGTGTTTTTAAGAACGTTGTTGCGAATGCAGTTATGCGCATGTTTTTTTACACGTACGTTTGTCCATGTCCATTTGAGTGAGTGTGTTTATGCATGTTTATTGATTTGTATTAATGTCCTAGGATTGTAATTTGTTTTTTGATAATCCTTTTTGCGAATGCACTTTTGCGTTCATGCTTTTGTACTCTTACTTATACGCGTATCTTTTCTAGCGAGTGTTTTTGTGCATGTTTCTTGAAGCGCATTCATTTCCTCGAGCTGTAGTACGTATTTTCGTGATCGCTTTTGGAATCCAATTTTGACCATATTCGAGTCCGAATTCGGAAATTTGACGTTAGACAGGAATTGTAGCCAGCTGAAATAGCTTTTTATCCCGCCGGAACAAGTTGATTTGGAGTCCGGATGAGAAAGTTATGCTCGACTTCGTGGACACTACCAAAGATGTAGAGGGATCCACTCTTCTAATTTGATTTTATTTTCCTAATTTCAACTCTTTTGTTACTCTTTCATCATTTTTGCTTCATGGACACCTAATTTTCGATTTGTACCTATAAGATAGTAAATCCACAAATATAAACAGAAATATATATTAATCCAAAAAAAAGTCCACGTAAACGTAAACGTAGAGTGTTTTTTCTACACTCCACTGTATCTTTTGTATCTCGTGGTTTTGCTGTTGTTTTGTTATGCGTATTTAAGTCCTAGTGTTGTAATGTTTTGAAGAATGTTGTTGCGAATGCACTTTTGCGCATGTTTTTCTACATGTAAGTTTGTGCAAGTCTATTTGAGCGAGTGTGTTTGTGCATGTTTGTTGATTTGTATTAATGTCCTTGGATTGTAGTTTGTGTTTTCTTGATCCTTTTTGAGAATACACTTTTGCGTGAGTACTTTTGTGCATACTTTTGTAATTTTACTTAAGTGCGTATCTTTTCTAGCGAGTGATTTTGTGCATGTTTCTTGATGCGCATTCATGTCCTCGAACTGTAGTTTTTATTTTCGTGATAGCTTGTGGAATCCAATTTGAACCACGTTCGAGTCCGAATTTGGAAATTGACATTAGAACGTAATTGTACCCAGCTGAAATAGCTTTCTTACGCCGCCGGAACCAATTGATTTGGAATCCGGATGAGAAAGTTATGCTCGACTTCGTGGACACTACCAACGATGTTGAGGGATTCACTCTTCTAATTTGATTTTATTTTCCTAATTGCAACTCTTTTGTTACTCTTTGATCATTTTTGCTTCATGGACACCTAATTTTCGATTTGTACCTATAAGATACTAAATCCACCATTTAAAATAGAAATATAAATTAATCCAAAAAAAACCACGTAAATGTAAACGTATGGTGTTATTTCTACACTCCACTGTATCTTTTGTATCTAGTAATTTTGCTGTTGTTTGGTTATGCGTATTAAAGTCCTAGTGTTGTAATGTTTATAAGAACGTAGTTGCGAATGCACTTTTGCGCATGTTTTTCTACATGTACGTTTATGCATGTCTATTTGAGCGAGTGTGTTTGTGAATGTTTTTTGATTTGTATTAATGTCCTAGGATTGTAGTTTGTGTTTTCATGATCCTTTTTGCGAATGTACTTTTGCGTGCATGCTTTTGTACTTTTACTTATGTGCATATCTTTTCTAGCGAGTGTTTTTTTGCATGTTTCTTGATGCGCATTCATGTCCTCGAACTGTAGTACGTATTTTCGTGATCGCTTTTGGAAACCAATTTTGACCATGTTCGAGTCTGAATTTGGAAATTTGACATTAGACAGGAATTGTAGCCAGGTGAAATACCGTTCTAATGCCGTCGGAACCAATTTATTTGGAGTCCGGATGAGAAAGTTATGCTCGACTTCGTGGAAACTACCAAAGATGTTGAGGGATCCTCTCTTCTAATTTGATTTTATTTTCCTAATTGCAACTCTTTTGTTACTCTTTGATCATTTTTGCTTCATGGACACCTAATTTTCGATTTGTACCTATAAGATACTAACTCCACCAATTAAAACAGAAATATAAATTAATCCAAAAAAAATCCACGTAAACGTAAATGTAGAGTGTTATTTCTACACTCCACTGTATCTTTTGTGTCTAGTAATTTTGTTGTTGTTTGGTTATGCGTATTAATGTCCTAGTGTTGTAGTTCGTGTTTTTAGGAACGTTGTTGCGAATGCAGTTATGCGCTTGTTTTTCTATATGTACGTTTGTGCATGTCTATTTGAGCGAGTGTGTTTGTGCATATTTGTTGATTTGTATTAATGTCCTAGGATTGTAATTTGTTTTTTCATGATCCTTTTTGCGAATGCACTTTTGCGTGCATGCTTTTGTACTTTTACTTATGTGCGTGTGTTTCCTAGCGAGTGTTTTTGGGCATATTTCTTGATGCGCATTCATGTCCTCGAACTGTAGTACGTATTTTCGTGATCGCTTTTGGAATCCAATTTTGACCATGTTCGAGTCCGAATTTGGAATTTTGACGTTAGACTTAAATTGTAGCCAGCTGAAATACCTTTCTAATGCCACGGGAACCAGTTGATTTGGAGTCTGGATGAGAAAGTTATGATCGACTCGTGGACACTACCAAAGATTTTGAGGGATCTTCTCTTCTAATTTAATTTTATTTTCCTAATTGCAACTCTTTTGTTACTCTTTGATCATTTTTGCTTCATGGACACCTAATTTTCAATTTGTACCTATAAGATACTAAATCCACCAATTAAAACAGAAATATAAATGAATCCAAAAAAAATCTATGTAAACGTAAACGTAGAGCGTTATTTCTACACTCCAGTGTATCTTTTGTATCTAGTGGTTTTACTGTTGTTTGGTTATGTGTATTATAGTCCTAGTGTTGTAATGTTTTTAAGAACGTTGTTGCGAATGCACTTTTGCGCATGTTTTTCTACATGTACGTTTATGCATGTCTATTTGAGCGAGTGTGTTTGTGCATGTTTGTTGATTTGTATTAATGTCCTAGGATTGTAGTTTGTCTTTTCATGATCCTTTTTGCGAATGCACTTTTGCGTGCATGCTTTTGTACTTTTACCTATGTGCGTATCTTTTCTAGCGAGTGTGTTTTTGCATGTTTCTTGATGCGCGTTTATGTCCTCGAACTGTAGTACGTATTTTCGTGATCGCTTTTGGAATCCAATTTTGACCATGTTTGAGTCCGAATTTGGGAATTTGACGTTAGACAAGAACTGTAGCCAGGTGAAATAGCTTTCTAATGCCGCCAGGAACATTTGATTTGGAGTCCGAATGAGTAAGTTATGCTCGACTTCGTGGACACTACCAAAGATGTTTAGGGATCCTCTCTTCTAATTTGATTTTATTTTCCTAATTGGAACTCTTTTGTTACTCTTTGATCTTTTTTGCATCATGGATGCCTAATTTTCGATTTGTTCCTATAAGATACTAAATCCACCAATTAAAACAGAAATATAAATTAATCCACAAAAAAATCCACGTAAACGTAAACAAAGAGTGCTATTTTTACAATCCACTGTATCTTTTGTATCTAGTGGTTTTGCTGTTGTTTGGTTATGCGTACTAAAGTCCTAGTGGTATTGTTTTTAAGAACGGTGTTGCGAATGCACTTTTAGGCATGTTTTTCTACATGTACGTTTGTGCATGTCTATTTGAGCGAGTGTGTTTGTGCATGATTGTTGATTGTATTAATGTGCTTGGATTGTAGTTTGTGTTTTCATGAACCTTTTTGCGAATGCACTTTTGCGTGCAAGCTATTGTACTTTTACTTATGTGCGTATCTTTTCAAGCGAGTGTTTTTGTGCATGTTTCTTGATGCGTTGTTGCGAATGCACTTTTGCGCATGTTTTTCTACATGTACGTTTATTCATGTCTATTTGAGCGAGTGTGTTTGTGCATGTTTGTTGATTTGTATTAATGTCCTAGGATTGTAGTTTGTGTTTTCATGATCCTTTTTGCGAATGCACTTTTGCGTGCATGCTTTTGTACTTTTACGTATGTGCATATCTTTTCTAGCGAGTGTTTTTGTACATGTTTCTGGATGCGCATTCATGTCCTCGAACTGTAGTACGTATTTTCGTGCTCGCTTTTGGAATCAAATTTTGACCATGTTTGAGTCTGAATTTGGAAATTTGACGTTAGACAGGAATTGTAGCGAGCTGAAATAGCTTTCTAATGCCGCCCGAACCAGTTGATTTGGAGTGTGGATGAGAAAGTTATGCTCGACTTCGTGGACACTACCAAAGATGTTGAGGGATCCACTTTTCTAATTTGATTTTATTTTCCTAATTGCAACCCTTTTGTTACTCTTTGATCATTTTTGCTTCATGGACACCTAATTTTCGATTTGTTCCTATAAGATACTAAATCCACCAATTAAAACAAAAATATAAATTAATCCAAAAAAAAATCCACGTAAACGTAAACGTAGAGTGTTATTTCTACACTGCACTATATCTTTTGTACCTAGTGGTTTTGCAGTTGTTTGGTTATGCGTATTAAAGTCCTAGTGTTGTAATGTTTTTAAGAACGTTGTTGCGAATGCACTTTTGCGCATGTTTTTCTACATGTACGTTTGTGCATGTCTATTTGAGCGAGTGTGTTTGTGTATGTTTGTTGATTTGTATTAATGTCCTTGGATTTTAGTTTGTGTTTTCATGATCCTTTTTGCGAATGCTCTTTTGCGTGAGTACTTTTGTGCATGCTTTTTTACTTTTACTTATGTGCATATCTGTTCTAGCGAATGTTTTTGTGCATGTTTCTTGATGCGCATTCATGTCCTCGAACTGTAATACGTATTTTCGTGATCGCTTTTGGAAACCAATTTTGACCATGTTCGAGTCTGAATTTGGAAATTTGACATTAGACAGGAATTGTAGCCAGGTGAAATAGCTTTCTAATGCCGCCGGAACTAATTTATTTGGAGTCCGGATGAGAAAGTTATGCTCGACTTCGTGGACACTACCAAAGATGTTGAGGGATCCTCTCTTCTAATTTGATTTTATTTTCCTAATTGCAACTCTTTTGTTACTCTTTCATCATTTTTGCTTCATGGACACCTAATTTTCGATTTGTACCTATAAGATACTAACTCCACCAATTAAAACAGAAATATAAATTAATCCAAAAAAAATCCACGTAAACGTAAATGTAGAGTGTTATTTCTACACTCCACTGTATCTTTTGTGTCTAGTAATTTTGTTGTTGTTTGGTTATGCGTATTAATGTCCTAGTGTTGTAGTTCGTGTTTTTAGGAACGTTGTTGCGAATGTAGTTATGCGCATGTTTTTCTATATGTACGTTTGTGCATGTCTATTTGAGCGAGTGTGTTTGTGCATGTTTGTTGATTTGTATTAATGTACTAGGATTGTAGTTTGTGTTTTCATGATCCTTTTTGCGAATGCACTTTTGCGTGCATGCTTTTGTACTTTTACTTATGTTTGTGTCTTTCCTAGCGAGTGTTTTTGTGCATATTTCTTGATCCGCATTCATGTCCTCGAACTGTAGTACGTATTTTCGTGATCGCTTTTGGAATCCAATTTTGACCATGTTCGAGTCCGAATTTGGAATTTTGACGTTAGACATAAATTGTAGCCAGCTGAAATACCTTTCTAATGCCACCGGAATCTGTTGATTTGGAGTCCGGATGAGAAAGTTATGATCGACTTCGTGGACACTACCAAAGATTTTGAGGGATCTTCTCTTCTAATTTAATTTTATTTTCCTAATTGCAACTCTTTTGTTACTCTTTGATCATTTTTGCTTCATGGACACCTAATTTTCGATTTGTACCTATAAGATACTAAATCCACCAATTAAAACAGAAATATAACTGAATCCAAAAAAAATCCACGACGTAGAGTGTTATTTCTACACTCTAGTGTATCTTTTGTATCTAGTGGTTTTACTGTTGTTTGGTTATGTGTATTATAGTCCTAGTGTTGTAATGTTTTTAAGAACGTTGTTGCGAATACACTTTTGCGCATGTTTTTCTACATGTACGTTTATGCATGTCTATTTGAGCGAGTGTGTTTGTGCATGTTTGTTGATTTGTATTAATGTCCTAGGATTGTAGTTTGTGTTTTCATGATCCTTTTTGCGAATGCACTTTTGCGTGCATGCTTTTGTACTTTTACCTATGTGCGTATCTTTTGTAGCGAGTGTTTTTGTACTTTTTTCTTGATGCGAATTCATGTCCTCGAACTGTAGTACGTATTTTCGTGATCGCTTTTGGAATCCAATTTTAGCCATGTTCGAGTCCGAATTTGGAAATTTGACGTTAGACAGGAATTGTAGCTAGCTGAAATAGCTTTCTAATGCCGCCGGAACCAGTTGATTTGGAGTCTGGATGAGAAAGTTATGCTCGACTTCGTGGACACTATCAAAGATGTTGAGGGATCCACTTTTCTAATTTTATTTTATTTTCCTAATTGCAACCCTTTTGTTACTCTTTGATCATTTTTGCTTCATGGACACCTAATTTTCGATTTGTACCTATAAGATACTAAATCCCCCAATTAAAATAGAAATATAAATAAATCCAAAAAAAAATCCACGTAAACGTAAACGTAGAGTGTTATTTCTACACTCCACTGTATCTTTTGTATCTAGTGATTTTGCTGTTGTTTGGTTATGCGTATCAAAGTCCTAGTCTTGTAATGTTTGTAAGAACGTTGTTGCGAATGCAATTTTGTGCATGTTTTTCTACATGTACGTTTGTGCATGTCTATTTGAGCGAGTCTTTTGTACTTTTACTTATGTCCGTATCTTTTCGAGCGAGTGTTTTTGTGCATGTTGCTTGATGCGCATTCATGTCCTCGAACTGTAGTACGTATTTTCGTGATCTCTTTTGGAATCCAATTTTGACCATGTTCGCGTCCGAATTTGGAAATTTGTCGTTAGAAAAGAATTGTAGCCAGCTGAAATAGCTTTCTAATGCCGCCGGTACCAGTTGATTTGGAGTCTGGATGAGAAACTTATGCTCGACTTCGGGGACACAAACATGTTCGAATCAAATTTACGAAAGTTCCAATTTAATTACATCTTGTAGCGTGAGATTTGGACGAATCGAAATCCGAACTCAAACCCATACAAGCTGCGTTATACCACTCCTAGGGGCAGCAGGAATACCACCAAACAGCAGCTGGTCCGACGGGTAGGCGACGACGGCGCGTGCGAATCAGTGGCAGTGGCGCGTGGGCGATGCAGCGGCGCGTGGGGCGGTGCAGCGATGTCTTCGGGGTTGCAGCTCCTCTCAAATCAGGTTTCACCTTGAATAAACCGATCTCCCCCTGCTGTACCACTAGATACAAAGGGGTTAGATAACAAAGGAAATACGAGAGAAAAAGAAGAGAAAACCGGCGGTTTTCGGCGGCAAACGGCGCCGGTGCGGCGGGGCAGCGGCGGCCGAGAGGCTTAGGCGGCTAGGGCTGGACGGCTAGGGTTGTGGGAGTAATAAAATCTGAACTCAAACTCTTGTTTGAGGTCTATTTATACTAGGGTTCTCAACCCTTGTGGGCTTAAGTTATTGGGCTTGACCCACTGATGCATTAAGCCCATTCCCTCGTCGGCCTCGTTTTTAGAAAATGATCGTTCACAAAATTATAACAAAATTATATTTGTGACGAGCTTAAAGTCCTGTTCGAAATTTCCAATTTCCAAAAGTGGAAACTTCCACTTCAGTGGACCTGTTAAATGAAGAAACTTCCCAATTTAGAAAGTTCACTAAATTCCGCATGTCTCTTTCTCTACGTTTATTCCGACTCGTAATCCACAATCACGAATCTTGGACTCAATCATATTGACCTCCAACTTTGCAAAGATTAACATATTAACCTATGCTCATTGTTATCAAGGATCCGTATTACACGAGAAGTGTGACCCTCAATGGTTCAGGTGTATGCTAGCCGTGGGCTCACAACTCTTTGTGATTCGAACAACACATTGTTCTTATACGAACTCCTCCCAAGAGTCCCGATTAGAGTAAAACTCATTTTACTTAATCGCCCATCAAATCGGTGCCCAACGAATCAAGATTGGCGTCTAGCAACTACGCATCATGATTCCCTAGATACAAGTGAAGTGCCTGCAAGAACCATATGAGATAGTTAGCGTACAGTACGATCCCTTCGCAGCACATGTCCCGATTGAACTAGAGGCATTGGTTCACCGAGACCTCTTATAAAGTTCAATAACCGTGCGAACGTTCTAGGTATTATAAATCCGTTCGTGTGTGACTTAGGGAAACACATTTCCCTAATCACCCCACTATCAACTCTGGCCAGAGATTCCTTGGATTATAAACCATTAGAACACACAGGACATCCATGACTACTCAAGCACTCGAATCCCCTACTACAATGCACAGATTTCACACTAGATTTCGGATTGCACGAACGTTGGCCCTTGGAGTGGTCCGCTGTGGGACTCAGAGACAGGTCACGATACAATCGGTCTTCTAGTGAAGTCACGGTGATGTCTGGGTCTTAAGGACTAATGCTGTACAACTATATCTTAGAAACCTATTACCCGATGAATGAGAACCACTTATAGATTTCTAGCGCGAGGGACTTCAGTGAACTCATCTAGTATGAGCACCCACTCAAGTATGCCAATGTCACAACACCGAGTACTGATGAGACGCATTACACATACACTAAGTGCTAGTCTCAAAAGGGAAAGGCCGGTATCCTCATTATTGGCGTAACCCATCGACTAGGAACAAGGTTTAACAGTTACATTACATTGCCGAGTTATCTCATGATTCTACTAGATCAACTCACAGTAATAGAGTAACTCGTTAGGACTATATCTATGCTACTTGCATGGGATAAGAGATATAGAATGCCAAATGAAATATTTTATTATTACGAACGAAAAACGATTGTTTAATTGCAAGAAAAAAAGAAAGACCACAGCCACAAGTTGGCTTGTTCGTCACCTACTCTAACAATCTCCGACTTGACCTAAAGCCAACTACTCATAAATCTAAGTCCCATCGACTCTCGATGTTGCTCGTGGACTCATCCTGAAAATGGCTTGGTGAAGGGATCTGCAATATTGTCCTCGGAGGTGACTCTGTCTAGCTTGACTTCACCTCTCTCTATGATCTCTCGGATCACATGGTATTTTCTCAACACGTGCTTCGACTTCTGATGAGCTCTTGGTTCCTTAGCTTGCGTTACGGCTCCGTTGTTATCGCAGTACAGCTGTACTGGATTGCTAGCGTTCGGAAATACACCCAACTCTTGGATGAATTTCCTAATCCATGACCCTTCCTTTGAAGCATCCGATGCTGCAATATATTCAGCCTCGGTGGTGGAATCAGCCGTCGTGCCTTGTTTGGAACTCTTCCAACACACGGCACCCCCATTGACTTTGAATATATACCCCGAATTTGACTTCGAGTCATCCACGTCCGATTGAAAACTAGAATCCGTGAAGCCTTCTAATTTCAACTCGGTATCCCCATAGACCAAAAACAAATCTCGAGTTCTTCGTAAGTACTTGAGAATGTCCTTCACAACCTTCCAATGGGCTGGGTCGGGGTTGGACTGATATCTGCTTGTGACGCTCACAGCATACGCAATATCAGGTCGTGTACATAGCATGCCATACATTATGCTTCCTATAGCGGATGCATAAGGTGTCCTTGTCATCTCCTCGATTTCCTTTTGCGTTTGAGGACGCATGGATTTCGAGAGACGAACCCCATGGGACATTGGCAAGAATCCCTTCTTGGATTCTTCCATTCTTAACCGTTTAAGAACGATGTCTATGTACATGGATTGGGACAAGCCAAGTAATCTCCTCGATCTATCTCTATAGATCCGTATTCCCAATACGTAGGATGCTTCTCCCAAATCCTTCATCGAGAAACGTGTGGATAACCATACTTTAGTTGACTGTAACATCCCTACATCATTCCCAATGAGTAGTATATCATCAACATAAAGTACAAGGAAAGTCACTGCACTCCCACTAACCTTCTTGTAGACACAAGGTTCCTCCGGGTTTTTCACAAATTCAAACTCTTTGATAGTTGTGTCGAACCTTTTGTTCCAACTACGGGATGCTTGTTTCAATCCATAAATGGATCGCTTGAGTTTACAAACCTCTTGCTCATCTCCGGAAGATATGAAGCCTTCCAGCTGCGCCATGTAAATTTCCTCCTCAATGTCCCCATTAAGGAAAGCGGTCTTCACATCCATTTGCCATATCTCGTAGTCATACCACGCAGAGATGGCCAGCAAAATCCTAATGGACTTAAGCATAGCAACTGGAGAGAAGGTTTCCTCATAGTCAACTCCTTGCTTTTGAGTATAACCCTTCGCTACCAATCTAGCCTTGTAGGTCGATACCTTTCCATCTACTCCAATTTTTTTCTTATAGATCCACTTGCAGCCTATGGGAACAATTCCCTCGGGTGGATCTACCAAGGTCCATACCTTGTTGGAGTACATAGAGTCCATTTCGGATTTCATGGCATTAAGACAATGTCCCTTGTCTGTATCCGATACAGCTTCGTCGAAAGTTCTAGGATCACATCATTAGTCAACTTCATCAACGAGGAATAACCTTTCGGGCGCTCTCCGAACTCTTTCGGATCTACGCAGCGACGGTTCAGGAGGTATATTAGTGGTTTGTTGAATTGGTTCATTATCTGATTGTTGTGCTTGAACTTCAGATTGTGGTTCTCGAACTTCTTCGAGATCAACTACACTGCCCTTTCTATCTGATAGAAATTCCTTCTCAAGGAACACGACATTTCTCGAGACGAAAACCTTTGCCTCGGAAACATAGTAGAATTCGTATCCCATGGAATCCTCGGGATACCCCACAAAATAGCATAAGTCGGATTTTCTATCCAACTTATCTCCCACTAGCCGCTTCACGTAAGCGGGACAACCCCATATCCTAATATGTTTAAACGTGGGTTTCCTAGAGTGCCAAAGTTCATAAGGTGTGGAGTTAACTGCATTGGTGTTAACCCTATTCAGCAAATACACGGCAGTTAGGAGTGCATGACCCCACAGGTATGCCGGTAGCTCGGTGAACCCCATCATCGATCGAACCATGTCTAACAGTGTTCGATTCCGACGTTCGGAAACTCCATTAAGTTGAGGAGTTCCAGGAGGAGTCCATTGAGACAGAACCCCATTCTCTTTAAGATAGTCTATAAACTCAGTATTTAAGTACTCGCCACCACGATCAGATCGTAGTTTCTTAATACGTCTACCGAGTTGGTTTTGTACTTGGTGTCTAAAATCTTTGAACTTTTCAAAAGTTTCAGACTTATACATCATTAAGTACATGAAACCATACCTAGAATAATCGTCGGTAAAGGTAACGAAGTAGTTAAAACCACCCCTAGCACTAACGCTTAGTGGACCACACACGTCTGAATGGATCAAATCCAAAAGACCCTCGGCTCGTTCCATCTTCCCTTTGAAGGGAGTTTTGGTCATTTTTCCTTTAAGGCAAGATACACAAGTTTGAAGTGATTTCACGTCCTCCAAGGAGAACAATCCTTCACTTACAAATTCGTTCATCCTTCTCAAGGAAATATGACCTAGTCGAGCGTGCCAAAGTTGTGCGGGGTTAAGACTTATATCTTTTCGTTTTGCTGATATAACGTTAATTGGTATTTCACTTGGATTTAGTTCATATAAGTTGTTTATAAGTTGTCCCTTATAAATCATATTTTGATCCTTTTGTATAATGCAAATCGAATTTCCAAAAACAAAAGTAAAACCTTCATTATCCAAAACAGGAATAGAAATAAGGTTTCGAATAAGTGACGGAACAAATAAACAATTGTTCAAAACAATGGAAAAACTAGAATCCAAAACAGAAAGATAAATCGTCCCAATGGATTCAGCAGCAACCCTTGCTCCGTTGCCCATTCTTAGGTAGGTCTCACCCACATTAAGCCTCCTACTTCTTGTCATGAACTGCAAATCATTACAAAGATGTGAGCCACAACCAGTATCCAATACCCAAGAAAAAGATTTAACGGACAAATTAACTTCAATTAAATACGTACCCTTTTCAGAACATTTCTGATCGAGGTAAGCCTTGCAGTTGTGTCGTCAATGGCCCTTCTTTCCACAATGATGGCAAGCGTCATCAACTTGCTTGGTGACCTTGTCCTTCTTCACTCTGCTGGACTCGCCCTTCTCAAGTTTCTTGCTCCGTCCGAAACTCCTTTCCTTCCTTTTCTTCTGGAAAGAACCTTTCTTCGCAGAAGGAGCAATTAGGAGAACAGATTTCTCCTTGATCGTGGACTCATAGCTGACCAACATGTTCAACAACTCATCCAATGGTGGATCGAGCTTGGTCATGTTGAAGTTCACTATGAACGATTCATAAGAACTAGGAAGGGACAGTAGGATCAAATCCACCGAGAGCTCGGCCGGGAGGGTGACATCAAGGCTCACCAACTACTCAAGGAGAGTGATCATCTTGAGACCGTGCTCGTGCACCGAAGCCCCTTCACGCAGCCTCATGGTGATCAACTCCTTGGCAGCTGAGTACCTCTATGCCCTAGTATTCTCACTGTATACATGCTTTCGAGATGATGCTTGATATCATAAGCATGCACGTGAGACTCATACTTCCTCGCGAGCTCTGGCACCATGGATGCTAGGATGTAGCACCTCGCATGGAGGTCGTCCTTCTTCCATGCCTCGAAAGTGGCAGTTTCGTTAGTAGTAGCAGTCGCAGGGAGAGTACCGGGGGGGGTGCGGGGGGGGGGGGCGTTCATTGAGCACATAGAGACGCTCCTCGACTTGGAGCACAAGTTTCACATTGCAAAGCCAATCCAGATAGTTTGGACCGGTGAGTTTGTTTTGGTCGAGGATAGAGGAAAGGGGATGTTTGGACATTGTTGCTGAGAAAATTTTAAGAAGACAATAATTAGAGTTTATTTCGTAATAATCGTTACAATTAAAATTTTGGACTTTTATATTTTAATTTTTCTCCAACTAATTTTATCGAATTCCACCACCCTCAAGCAGACAATCGAGAAAACTTATTTTTCTTTAATGGGCTTTAGGTCCAATAGCGCTAATGTAACCCGTAGTATCTATCCCGATTACGATAAGCCTAAAGGTAGAGTACTATCAATCACATCACTATGTGACCCTAAAGTTTGATTTACCTCACACTTGATAATGACCTAAGTTAATCTAGCGAATATCAAAATCTTCGTGTGTCAAGTCTAGCCTACCAATATGAGATGTCATAGATCCAACTATATCAAACTAATGCAATCCCTAGTTAATCTAGCCGACCACATTAATCCAATAGAATTTTATCTATGACCGTATCTCCATCTAATGTCAATTAAATTACAGCTTATCCCATAATAGCACTCCCCGCTAACACGACTTACTGCACTATTATGAGAGGCTACACATAATTTAACTGTTGGTAGAAGGAAAGAAAAATTCAACAATTTGGTTTTTCTTTATAGCTTGATAATTATTCTTGATTTAGAATGAGGGATTTTATTTATTAAATCTTATTAGCTCATCGGAAGTATTAGGTTATGATCGTTTGTGATTCCTACAACTATGTTCTCTAGGTATGTGGAAACGCATATTGATCCTAAGAGAGACATACGATCATCATCGTACTTAATTACAATCATTCATCACATGAATTAATTAATTAATACGATTAATTGCAAATATAATTAACGGATTCCCTTCATTCATAAATCAATCTAATACGAATGAAGTCCATTAATTATTTACCATTTAATATGTGTTCCATTAATTAAAATAATTAAACGATTAAATTAAATAATTAATCCAACACTATTCTTTGAATTCAAATTAAATTAATGGATCAATTATCTAATTGGGTTTAATTGATAAATAATTTCAAAAATTAAAAATCAATTAATTTTAATATTAATATCAGAAAATCAATAATTTTTTTAATTTTTTTTTTGTGTGTGCTGACCGGACCGGTCAGACCGGTCCGACCGGACCGGTTCGATCAGCTGAAGGCCGATAAAAACAGCAGAAAAAATCAGCATTAAAAATGCAAGAAAAATCCGAATTTTTCAAATTAATTTTTTTTTTATCTTCTGAAAATATTCAAAATATTCAATTAATATTAAACCACACAATTTGATAACACCAAAAATTCAACAATTCAACAAATCGAAGCATGCTTTCGAAAGCGATAAACACGTTGACAAATAAACGATTAACCCGTGGCTCGGATACCACTGTTGGGGATCGTGCATGTATATGCAGCGGAATTTAAATTTTTTAGATCGAACTAGTTTCGATCACATGCATGAACTAATCACATAATCAACGTACCTTAACGCTCCGCCATACACATGGTAATTATCGATTTTATTAAAACATGTAAAACCGAAAAAATATAAAACATGCTTGTTCATCATATTGCAAAAATCGAAACACATAATCACATATTACTCATGCTCGTAAATTAAAATTCACACAAACATTTCCGAATCAAATTTACGAAAGTTCCGATTTAATTATCTCTTGTAGCGTGAGATTTCGACGAATCGAAATCCGAACTCAAACCCGTACAAGCTGCGTTATACCACCCCTAGGGGCTGCAGGAATACCACCAAACAGCAGCTGGTCCGACGGTGAGGCGACAGCGGCGCGTGCGAATCAGCGGCGGCGGCGCGTGGGCGATGCAGCGGCGCGTGGGGCGGTGCAGCGATGTCTTCGGGGTTGCAGCTCCTCTGCAATCAAGTTTCACCTCGAATAAACCGATCGCCCCCTAGTGTACAACTAGATACAAAGGGGTTAGATAACAAAGGGAAATACGAGAGAAAAATAAGAGAAAACCGGCGGTTTTCAGCGGCGAACGACGCCGGTGCGGCGGGGCAGCGGCGGCCGAGAGGCTTGGGCGGCCTGGCCTGGACGGCTAGGGTTGTGGGAGTAATAAAATCTGAACTCAAACTCTTGTTTGAGGTCTATTTATACTAGGGTTCTCAACCCTTGTGGGCTTAAGTTATTGGGCTTGACCCACTGATGCATTAAGCCTATTCCCTCGTCGTCCTCGTTTCTAGCAAAGGATCGTTCACAAAATTATAACAAAATTATATTTGTGACGAGCTTAAAGTCCTCGTCGATACGAGTGCCTCTTCGAAATTTCCAATTTCCAAAAGTGGAAACTTCCACTTCCGTGGACCTGTTAAATCGGGAAACTTCCCAATTTAGAAAGTTCACTAAATTCCACATGTTTGTTTCTCTACGTTTATTCTGACTCGTAATCCACAATCACGAATCTTGGACTCAATAATATTGACCTCCAACTTTGCAAAGATTAACATATTAACCTATGCTCATTGTTATCAAGGATCCGTATTACACGAGAAGTGTGACTTTTGGTTATGCGTATTACACGAGAAGTGTGACTTTTGGTGCGAATGTACTTTTGCGCATGTTTTTTTACATGTACGTTTGTGCATGTCCATTTGAGCGAGTGTGTTTATGCATGTTTGTTGATTTGTATTAATGTCCTAGGGTTGTAGTTTGTGTTTTCGTGATCCTTTTTGCAAATGCACTTTTGCGTGAGTACTTTTGTGTATGCTTTTGTACTTTTACATATGTGCGTATATTTTGTAGCAAGTGTTTTTGTGCACGATTCTTGATGCGCATTCGTGTCTTCGAACTGTAGCATGTATTTTCATGATCGCTTTTGGAATCCAATTTTGACCATGTTCGATTCCGATTTGGATATATGACATTAGACAGGAACTGTAGCCAGCTAAAATAGCTTTCTAATGCCGCTGGAACCAGCTTATTTGGAGTCCGGATGAGAAAGTTATGCTCGACTTCGTGGACACTACAGAAAATGTTGAGGGATCCTCTCTTCTAATTTGATTTTATTTTCCTAATTGCAACTCTTTTCTTACTCTTTGATCATTTTTTCTTCATGGACACCTAATTATCATTTTGTACCTATAAGATACCAAATCCACCAATTAAAACAGAAATATAAATTAATCCATAAAAAAATCCACGTAAACGTAAACGTAAACGTTGAGTGTTATTTCTACACTCCACTGTATGCTTTGTATTTAGTGCTTTTGCTTTTGTTTGGTTATGCGTATTAAAGTCCTAGTGTTATATTTCGTCTTTTTAAGAACGTTGTTGCGAATGTACTTTTGCGCATGTTTTTTTACATGTACGTTTGTGCATGTCCATTTGAGCGAGTGTGTTTATGCATGTTTGTTGATTTGTATTAGTGTCCTAGGATTGTAGTTTGTGTTTTCGTGATCCTTTTTGCAAATGAACTTTTGCGTGAGTACTTCTGTGTATGCTTTTGTACTTTCATATATGTGCGTATATTTTGTAGCGAGTGTTTTTGTGCACGTTTCTTGATGCGCATTCGTGTCATCGAACTGTAGCACGTATTTTTACGATCGCTTTTGGAATCAAATTTTGACCATGTTCGAGTCCGAATTTGGAAATATGACATTAGACAGGAATTGTAGCCAGCTAAAATAGATTTCTAATGCAGCCGTAACCTGTTGATTTGGAGTTCGGATGAGAAAGTTATGCTCGACTTCGTGGACACTACCGAAGATGTCGAGGGATCCTCTCTTCTAATTTGATTTTATTTTCCTAATTGTAACTCTTTTCTTACTCTTTTATGATTTTTGCTTCATGGACACCTAATTATCAATTTGTACCTACAAGATACTAAATCCACCAATTAAAACAGAAATATAAATTAATCCATAAAAAAATCCACGTAAACGAAAACATTGAGTGTTATTTCTACACTCCACTGTATATTTTGTATTTAGTGTTTTTGCTATTGTTTGGTTATGCGTATTAGAGTCCTAGTGTTGTATTTC
>NW_012193378.1:270314-303782 GCF_000504015.1 Erythranthe guttata
GAGCGAGTGTGTTTGTGCATGTTTGTTGATTTGTATTTATGTCCCAGGATTGTAGTTTGTGTTTTCGTGATCCTATTTGCGAATGCACTTTTGCGTGAGTACTTCTGTGCATGCTTTTGTACTTTTACATATGTCCGTATATTTTGTAGCGAGTGTTTTTGTGCACGTTTCTTGATGCGCATTCGTGTCCTCGAACTGTAGCATGTATTTTCATGATCGCTTTTGGAATCCAATTTTGACCATGTTCGAGTCCGAATTTGGAAATATGACATTAGACAGGAATTGTAGCCAGCTAAAATAGCTTTCTAATGCCGCCGGAACAAGTTGATTTGGAGTCCGGATGAGAAAGTTATGCTCGACTTCGTGGACACTACCGAAGATGTTGAGGGATCCTCTCTTCTAATTTGATTTTATTTTCCTAATTGCAACTCTTTTCTTACTCTTTGATCATTTTTTCTTCATGGACACCTAATTATAAATTTGAACCTATAAGATACTAAATCCACCAATTGAAACAGAAATATAAATTAATCCATAAAAAAATCCACGTAAACGTAAACGTTAAGTGTTATTTCTCCACTCCACTGTATGTTTTGTATTTAGTGTTTTTGCTATTGTTTGGTTATGCGTATTAAAGTCCTAGTGTTGTATTTCGTGTTTTTAAGAACATTGTTGCGAATGTACTTTTGCGCATGTTTTTTTACATGTACGTTTGTGCATGTCCATTTGAGCGAGTGTGTTTGTGCATGTTTGTTGATTTGTAGTAGTGTCCCAGGATTGTAGCTTGTGTTTTCGTGATCCTATTTGCGAATGCACTTTTGCGTCAGTACTTCAGTGCATGCTTTTGTACTTTTACATATGTGCGTATATTTTATAGCGAGTGTTTTTTGTGCACGTATCTTGATGCGCATACGTGTCCACGAACTGTAGCCGTATTTCCATGATCGCTTTTGGAATCAAATTTTGACCATGTTCGAGTCCGAATTTGGAAATATGACATTAGACAGGAATTGTAGCCAGCTAAAATAGCTTGCTAATGCCGCCGGAACAAGTTCATTTGAAGTCCGGATGAGAAAGTTATGCTCGACTTCGAGGACACTACCGAAGATGTCGAGGGATCCTCTCTTCTAATTTGATTTTATTTTCCTAATTGCAACTCTTTTCTTACTCTTTGATCATTTTTTCTTCATGGACACCTAATTATCAATTTGTACCTATAAGATACTAAATCCACCAATTAAAACAGAAATATAAATTAATCCATAAAAAACTCCACGTAAACGTAAACGTTGAGTGTTATTTCTCCACTCCACTATATGTTTTGTATTTAGTGTTTTTGCTATTGTTTGGTTATGCGTATTAAAGTCCTAGTGTTGTATTTCGTGTTTTTAAGAACGTTGTTGCAAACGTAATTTTGTGCATGTTTTTTTACATGTACGTTTCTGCATGTCCATTTGAGCGAGTGTGTTTGTGCATGTTTGTTGATTTGTATTTATGTCCCAGGATTGTAGTTTGTGTTTTCTGATCCTATTTGCGAATGCAATTTTGCGTGAGTACTTCTGTGCATGCTTTTGTACTTTTACATATGTCCGTATATTTTGTAGCGAGTGTTTTTGTGCACGTTTCTTGATGCGCATTCGTGTCCTCGAACTGTAGCATGTATTTTCATGATCGCTTTTGGAATCCAATTTTGACCATGTTCGAGTCCGAATTTGGAAATATGACATTAGACAGGAATTGTAGCCAGCTAAAATAGCTTTCTAATGCCGCCGGAACAAGTTGATTTGGAGTCCGATGAGAAAGTTATGCTCGACTTCGTGGACACTACCGAAGATGTTGAGGGATCCTCTCTTCTAATTTGATTTTATTTTCCTAATTGCAACTCTGTTCTTACTCTTGGATCATTTTTTCTTCATGGACCCCTAATTATAAATTTGAACTTATAAGATACTAAATCCACCAATTAAAACAGAAATATAAATTACTCCATAAAAAAATCCACGTAAACGTAAACGTTGAGTGTTATTTCTCCACTCCACTGTATGTTTTGTATTTAGTGTTTTTGCTATTGTTTGGTAATGCGTATTAAAGTCCTAGTGTTGTATTTCGTGTTTTTAAGAATGTTGTTGCAAATGTAATTTTGTGCATGTTTTTTTACATGTACGTTTGTGCATGTCCACTTGTGCGAGTGTGTTTGTGCATGTTTGTTGATTTGTATTTATGTCCCAGGATTGTAGTTTGTGCTTTCGTGATCCTATTTGCGAATGCACTTTTGCGTGAGTACTTCTGTGCATGCTTTTGTACTTTTACATATGTCCGTATATTTTGTAGCGAGTGTTTATTTGTGCACGTTTCTTGATGCGCATTCGTGTCTTCGAACTGTAGCACGTATTTTCATGATCGCTTTTGGAATCCAATTTTGACCATGTTCGAGTCCGAATTTCGAAATATTTGACCATTTAGACAGGAATTGTAGCCAGCTAAAAATAGCTTTCTAATGCTGCCGGAACTAAGTTGACCATTTGGAGTCAGGAATGAGAAAGTAGTGCTTGGCCCCTTCACCTCTAAACGTAAACGTAAACGTTAAGTGTTATTTCTCCACTCCACTGTATGTTATGTATTTAGTGTTTTTGCTATTGTTTGGTTATGCGTATTAAAGTCCTAGTGTTGTATTTCGTGTTTTTAAGAACATTGTTGCGAATGTACTTTTGCGCATGTTTTTTTACATGTACGTTTGTGCATTTCCATTTGAGCGAGTGTGTTTGTGCATGTTTGTTGATTTGTAGTAGTGTCCCAGGATTGTAGCTTGTGTTTTCGTGATCCTATTTGCGAATGCACTTTTGCGTCAGTACTTCAGTGCATGCTTTTGTACTTTTACATATGTGCGTATATTTTATAGCGAGTGTTTTTGTGCACGTTTCTTGATGCGCATTCGTGTCCTCGAACTGTAGCACGTATTTCCATGATCGCTTTTGGAATCAAATTTTTACCATGTTCGAGTCCGAATTTGGAAATATGACATTAGACAGGAATTGTAGCCAGCTAAAATAGCTTGCTAATGCCGCCGGAACAAGTTCATTTGAAGTCCGGATGAGAAAGTTATGCTCGACTTCGAGGACAGTACCGAAGATGTCGAGGGATCCTCTCTTCTAATTTGATTTTATTTTCCTAATTGCAACTCTTTTCTTACTCTTTGATCATTTTTTCTTCATGGACACCTAATTATCAATTTGTACCTATAAGATACTAAATCCACCAATTAAAACAGAAATATAAATTAATCCATTAAAAAATCCACGTAAACGTAAACGTTGAGTGTTATTTCTACACTCCACTGTATGTTTTATATTTAGTGTTTTTGCTGTTGTTTGGTTATGCGTATTAAAGTCCTAGTGTTGTATTTCGTGTTTTTAAGAACGTTGTTGCGAATGTACTTTTGCGCATGTTTTTTTACATGTACGTTTGTGCATGTCCATTTGAGCGAGCGTGTTTGTGCATGTTTGTTGATTTGTATTAATGTCCCAGGATTGTAGTTTGTGTTTTCGTGATCCTATTTGCGAATGCACTTTTGCGTGAGTACTTTTGTGCATGGTTTTGTACTTTTACATATGTGCTTATATTTTATAGCGAGTGTTTATTTGTGCACGTTTCTTGATGCGCATTCGTGTCCTCGAACTGTAGCACGTATTTTCATGATCGCTTTTGGAATCCAATTTTGACCATGTTCGAGTCCGAATTTGGAAATATGACATTAGACAGGAATTGTAGCCAGCTAAAATAGCTTTCTAATGCTGCCGGAACAAGTTGATTTGGAGTCCGGATGAGAAAGTTATGCTCGACTTCGTGGACACTACCGAAGATGTCGAGGGATCCTCTCTTCGAATTTGATTTTATTTTCCTAATTGCAACTCTTTTCTTACTCTTTGAACATTTTTTCTTCATGGACCCCTAATTATAAATTTGAACCTATAAGATACGAAATCCACCAATTAAAACAGAAATATAAATTAATCCATAAAAAAATCCACGTAAACGTAAACGTTGAGTGTTATTTCTACAGTCCACTGTATGTTTTGTATTTAGTGTTTTTGCTATTGTTTGGTAATGCGTATTAAAGTCCTAGTGTTGTATTTCGTGTTTTTAAGAATGTTGTTGCAAATGTAATTTTGTGCATGTTTTTTTACATGTACGTTTGTGCATGTCCACTTGTGCGAGTGTGTTTGTGCATGTTTGTTGATTTGTATTTATGTCCCAGGATTGTAGTTTGTGCTTTCGTGATCCTATTTGCGAATGCACTTTTGCGTGAGTACTTATGTGCATGCTTTTGTACTTTTACATATGTCCGTATATTTTGTAGCGAGTGTTTATTTGTGCACGTTTCTTGATGCGCATTCGTGTCCTCGAACTGTAGCACGTATTTTCATGATCGATTTTGGAATCCAATTTTGACCATGTTCGAGTCCGAATTTGGAAATATGACATTAGACAGGAATTGTAGCCAGCTAAAATAGCTTTCTAATGCTGCCGGAACAAGTTGATTTGGAGTCCGGATGAGAAAGTTATGCTCGACTTCGTGGACACTACCGAAGATGTCGAGGGATCCTCTCTTCGAATTTGATTTTATTTTCCTAATTGCAACTCTTTTCTTACTCTTTGAACATTTTTTCTTCATGGACCCCTAATTATAAATTTGAACCTATAAGATACTAAATCCACCAATTAAAACAGAAATATAAATTAATCCATAAAAAAATCCACGTAAACGTAAACGTTGAGTGTTATTTCTACAGTCCACTGTATGTTTTGTATTTAGTGTTTTTGCTATTGTTTGGGAAATGCGTATTAAAGCCCTAGTGTTGTATTTCGTGTTTTTAAGAACGTTGTTGCGAATGTACTTTTGCGCATGTTTTTTTACATGTACGTTTGTGCATGTCCATTTGAGCGAGTGTGTTTGCACATGTTTGTTGATTTGTATTAGTGTCCCAGGATTGTAGTTTGTGTTTTCGTGATCCTATTTGCGAATGCACTTGTGCGTCAGTACATCTCTGTATGCTTTTGTACTTTTACATATGTGCGTATATTTTATAGCTAGTGTTTTTGTGCACGTTTCTTGATGCGCATTCGTGTCCTCGAACTGTAGCACGTATTTCCATGATCGCTTTTGGAATCAAATTTTGACCATGTTCGAGTCCGAATTTGGAAATATGACATTAGACAGGAATTGTAGCCAACTAATATAGCTTTCTAATGCCGCCGGAACAAGTTGATTTGGAGTCCGGATGAGAAAGTTATGCTCGACTTCGTGGACACTACTGAATATGTCGAGGGATCCTCCCTTCTAATTTGATTTTATTTTCCTAATTGCAACTCTTTTCTTACTCTTTGATCAGTTTTTCTTCATGGACACCTAATTATCAATTTGTACCTATAAGATACTAAATCCACCAATTAAAACAGAAATATAAATTAATCCATAAAAAAATCCACGTAAACGTAAACGTTGAGTGTTATTTCTACACTCCACTGTATGTTTTGTATTTAGTGTTTTTGCTATTGTTTAGTTATGCGTATTAAAGTCCTAGTGTTGTATTTCGTGTTTTTAAGAATGTTGTTGCAAATGTAATTTTGTGCATGATTTTTTACATGTACGTTTGTGCATGTCCATTTGAGCGAGTGTGTTTGTGCATGTTTGTTGATTTGTATTTATGTCCCAGGATTGTAGTTTGTGTTTTCGTGATCCTATTTGCGAATGCACTTTTGCGTGAGTACTTCTGTGCATGCTTTTGTACTTTTACATATGTCCGTATATTTTGTACCGAGTGTTTTTGTGCGCACGTCTCTTGATGCGCATGCGTGTCCTCAAACTGTAGCACGTATTCACAAGATCGCTTGTGGAATCCAATTGTGACCATGTTCGACTCCGAATTGGGAAATATGACATTAGACGGGAATTGTAGCCAGCTAAAATAGCTTTCTAATGCCGGCGGAACAAGTAGATTGGGAGTCCGGATGAGAAAGTTATGCTCGACTTCGTGGACACTACCGAATATGTCGAGGGATCTCCCTTCTAATTTGATTTTATTTTCCTAATTGCAACTCTTTTCTTACTCTTTGATCAGTTTTTCTTCATGGACACCTAATTATCAATTTGTACCTATAAGATACTAAATCCACCAATTAAAACAGAAATATAAATTAATCCATAAAAAAATCCACGTAAACGTAAACGTTGAGTGTTATTTCTACACTCCACTGTATGTTTTGTATTTAGTGTTTTTGCTATTGTTTAGTTATGCGTATTAAAGTCCTAGTGTTGTATTTCGTGTTTTTAAGAATGTTGTTGCAAATGTAATTTTGTGCATGATTTTTTACATGTACGTTTGTGCATGTCCATTTGAGCGAGTGTGTTTGTGCATGTTTGTTGATTTGTATTTATGTCCCAGGATTGTAGTTTGTGTTTTCGTGATCCTATTTGCGAATGCACTTTTGCGTGAGTACTTCTGTGCATGCTTTTGTACTTTTACATATGTCCGTATATTTTTTACCGAGTGTTTTTTTGTGCACGTTTCTTGATGCGCATTCGTGTCCTCAAACTGTAGCACGTATTTTCATGATCGCTTTTGGAATCCAATTTTGACCATGTTCGAGTCCGAATTTGGAAATATGACATTAGACAGGAATTGTAGCCAGCTAAAATAGCTTTCTAATGCCGCCGGAACAAGTTGATTTGGAGTCCGGATGAGAGAGTTATGCTTGACTTCGTGGACACTACCGAAGATGTTGAGGGATCCTCTCTTCTAATTTGATTTTATTTTCCTAATTGCAACTCTTTTCTTACTCTTTGATCATTTTTTCTTCATGGACACCTAATTATAAATTTGAACCTATAAGATACTAAATCCACCAATTAAAACAGAAATATAAATTAATCCATAAAAATATCCACGTAAACGTAAACGTTGAGTGTTATTTCTCCACTCCTCTGTATGTTTTGTATTTAGTGTTTTTGCTATTGTTTGGTTATGCGTATTAAAGTCCTAGTGTTGTATTTCGTGTTTATTAAGGACGTTGTTGCGAATGTACTTTTGCGCATGTTTTTTTACATGTACGTTTGTGCATGTCCACTTGTGCGAGTGTGTTTGTGCATGTTTGTTGATTTGTATTAATGTCCCTGGATTGTAGTTTGTGTTTTCGTGATCCTATTTGCGAATGCACTTTTGCGTGAGTACTTTTGTGCATGCTTTTGTACTTTTACATATGTGCTTATATTTTATAGCGAGTGTTTTTGTGCACGTTTCTTGATGCGAATTCGTGTCCTCGAACTGTAGTACGTATTTTAATGATCGCTTTTGGAATCAAATTTTTACCATGTTCGAGTCCGAATTTGGAAATATGACATTAGACACGAAGTGTAGCCAGCAAAAATAGCTTTCTAATGCCGCCGGAACAAGTTGATTTGGAGTCCGGATGAGAAAGTTATGCTCGACTTCGTGGACACTACCGAAGATGTCGAGGGATCCTCTCTTCTAATTTGATTTTATTTTCCTAATTGCAACTCTTTTCTTACTCTTTGATCATTTTTTTCTTCATTGACACCTAATTATAAATTAGTACCTATAAGATACTAAATCCACCAATTAAAACAGAAATATAAATTAATCCATAAAAAAATCCACGTAAACGTAAACGTTGAGTGTTATTTCTACACTCCACTGTATGTTTTGTATTTAGTGTTTTTGCTATTGTTTGGTTATGCGTATTAAAGTCCTAGTGTTGTATTTCGTGTTTTTAAGAATGTTGTTGCAAATGTAATGTTGTGCATGTTTTTTTAAACGTACGTTTGTGCATGTCCATTTGAGCGAGTGTGTTTGTTCATGCTTGTTGATTTGTATTTATGTCCCAGGATTGTAGTTTGTGTTTTCGTGATCATATTTGCGAATGCACTTTTGCGTGAGTACTTCTGTGCATGCTTTTGTACTTTTACATATGTCCGTATATTTTGTAGCGAGTGTTTTTGTGCACGTTTCTTGATGCGCATTCGTGTCCTCGAACTGTAGCACGTATTTTCATGATCGCTTTTGGAATCCAATTTTGACCATGTTCGAGTCCGAATTTGGAAATATGACATTAGACAGGAATTGTAGCCAGCTAAAATAGCTTTCTAATGCCGCCGGAACAAGTTGATTTGGAGTCCGGATGAGAAAGTTATGCTCGACTTCGTGGACACTACCGAAGATGTTGAGGGATCCTCTCTTCTTATTTGATTTTATTTTCCTAATTGCAACTTTTTTCTTCCTCTTTGATCATTTTTTCTTCATGGACACCTAATTATCAATTTGTACCTATAAGATACTAAATCCACCAATTAAAACAGAAATATAATTTAATCCATAAGAAAATCCACGTAAACGTAAACGTTGAATGTTATTTTTTTTTATTTTTTTTTTTAAAGAGCACGACACCCGATGAGGGTGGGGGGTTAGGCTTGAACCCCTACCTGTTTATAAAACCAAATTTAAGAAGTACATAATGAGTTTCGCTCAAATTGCTACTGCCCAACATATGGCTAATAATAGCAATTGACAAACAAAAGACAATAGCTAACTAAGAAAACGTTAAGAATACGGGCAAAATAGGTGGCCTTAATAATAAAAAAAGGACGGGGTGGGAATGATTGTAGAAGGTCGGGGAAGGCCAAGGTAGACCGTTTGCCTCACCACAGCAGCCGAGGCCACTTACTCTTTCGCCAAAAATGAGCGAAACAGGTATAACGGCTGCGAAATATGTGGCACCATTCGGCAAACAGTCTAGTCTTGATAGACCCAAACAATCCATAATCACCCCAACCCTTCCTAACATGTAAAGTTCACAAAAATTCCTAAATTGCCAATAATATAAAAACGTGGAATGCATGGCACCTTTGTGCGAGACTGTCGTCGAAAGGATGGATATCCAAGCTGGTCCATCCGAATCATCTGCCGAATAGGTCGGGGAAGCTCCGCTGTTGTGAAGGTACGAGCCAACTCGGTCTGACACCCTAAGTTAGCTAATGCATCAGCTACTGTATTGCCCTCCCGGTAGATATGTGTAATCATGTACTCCAAAGTAGAAAGAGAGTTCCGGATCGCCGTGAGAGAACTCTGAAGACTCCAATGACCTTGGTTCGTGTGCGAAAGAAGTCGAACAACGACTTGTGCGTCAAGCTCGATCCAAACTCTAGTGAATTGCCTCTGAATAAGTAATCGCAGCCCCGAGGCAAGGGCAACAAGCTCGGCTGCAATACTGCTCGAGGCAGAGATCCTCTCGTGAAATGCAAGTATGGCCTCAGCGTCCGAACCTCTGATAATCCCGCCAATAGCTGCCATCTGGGTGGATGCTCTACGCGCTCCGTCTGTGTTTAGCTTCACCCAACCCGGATCCGGTGGAAGCCAAACAACTCGATGAGGTGTGAGAGTTGGTGTTCTGACTCGGTAATATAGGCCAAGAGACTCAGCCACGTGGGGAATGCCAGTCCAGCTGTCCGCCGAAAGTAAGTTGGTTTGTTGAAGAATCCTGATGTGATGGATGACCCTGTAAATGATGGAAGAAGCCCGAACCGTGATATCCTTTTGCTTGCTGTCATTTCTTGCAATCCATAAGTACCACAAGATCAAGCAAGGCACAATGGTCGTGATGTGTGTGTGGTGTGTGAGTGTGTGCGAAGTGAAGTGCTGCCAATAAAGTAAAATTTGGGGTATGTTCGTAGTGTGTGCAGGTGTATAGCCAAAAAGATAGAAAACATTATGCCTTACCCTCTTAGCCATCGGGCTCTCCACGAAGATATGATCAATCGACTCAACAGAAAGAGACTCGACAGACTGGGATACAAGACTCGACACAGGAAAAGATGGATCTGGACAACAATAACACCTCGAGGCAAGAGAGGTGCCTCGAGACTGAAGTTTGGTATCCACTGGAAGACGCTGAAGAAGGAGACGCCAAAGAAAGATAGAAATTGTAGGAGTAAGACAAGATCCCCAAAATATACGAAGAAGAGGGGTAGGGATATGCTGTTTTCGTATCAAGGCCCAAGCCGAGGTCAAGGAAAACTTGCCATCCGAAGAAGCTCTCCAAATGGGCAAATCACCCGAAGCACCAGAGATTGGGACCGAGCAAATCCTATCAATCCACTCAAAAGGAATATCCTCAGCTAGCTTGTTTCGATCCCACTGACCGTTAATCAAATAATACTCCGCACGAACTGACGTTAGCCGACCACCATCAATAATGCCCGAAAGGGGACCATCGTCAAACCAGTGGTCGTGCCAGAAATAAACATGACCTGGACCAATCCGCCAAAATATTTGAGCTTGGACACGCTCTCGGACACGGCACATGCGCTTCCACACCGTGCTATAGAGTGAAGACACAACGGATGAACCTGGGAACCGATTCCGACAATACTTGTTTTGGAGAAAACGGGCCCAAAGAGAATCCTGAGCACGGAATCGGAACCAGAGCTTGTAAGTGAAGGCGTCAATCACATCCGTCAAACTCCTCAACCCCAAGCCACCCTCACCAACTGGACGACAAATCGTCTCCCAAGCAACCCAATGAGGCCGGTGCTGATTACCATAAGATCCCCAGAGAAATCGGGCCATGCACTGCTCAATCTGCTGAATTATGTACTGCGGAGGTTGAATAACCTGAACAAGATGCAAAGCCATAGTCGAAAGCGTACTCCGGATCAAGGCAAGACGTCCCCCGAAAGCCAAAGCGGTCCGAGCCCAACCCGAAATCCTGGCTTGCATGCGATCAAGCAAAGTGTTAAACAAACTGCCCCGGTCCCTCCCTTTGTATAGTGGAGCTCCAAGATAAATGATAGGAAGATCCTTTCTCGGATAACTGAGAATCCGAGAAATAGTACGAAGACGACCATCAGAACATGCCCTATCAACTGTGAGAGTGCTCTTGTGCACACTAATCAACTGCCCCGAAGTCCGACAATAATGATCGAGAAAATCCCGTAGCTTTTTCAGGCCAAAATTATGGCACGAGGTAAATATCATCACATCATCCGCATAGGCCAAATGGGATATAGGGATGCCTCCCCTTGTAGAATAAAACATGCTTGGGCAACGGTCGTATAGTGGATCGAGACCTCTCGAAAAATACTCAGCCGCAAGTACAAAGAGAGTCGGCGAGAGCGGATCTCCCTGCCTTAGACCACGAGACGAAGTGAAATACGCCGTCAGCTCCCCGTTGATTAGTAAAGAGAAATGGCACGAGGAAACACATCGCCGATTAATATCAACCAAGTTCGCCGAGAAACCCATCAGCTGAAGTACACGAAATAAGAACCGCCATTGAACCCTATCATAAGCCTTTGCCATATCCAGCTTCAAAATAAGATTCAGATTTCGACAACGAACTGATATCGACTGGACCATCTCTTGTGCTAATAAAATATTATCACTAATGTTATTTCTACACTCCACTATATGTTTTGTATTTAGTGTTTTTGCTATTGTTTGGTTATGCGTATTAAAGTCCTAGTGTTGTATTTCGTGTTTTTAAGAACGTTGTTGCGAATGTACTTTTGCGCATGTTTTTTTACATGTACGTTTGTGCATGTCCATTTGAGCGAGTGTGTTTGTACATGTTTGTTAATTTGTATTAATGTCCGAGGATTGCAGTTTGTGTTTTCGTGATCCTATTTGCGAATGCACTTTTGCGTGATACTTCTGTGCATGCTTTTGTACTTTTACATATGTGCGTATATTTTGTAGCGAGTGTTTTTGTGCACGTTTCTTGATGCGCATTCGTGTCCTCGAACTGTAGCACGTATTTCCATGATCGATTTTGGAATCAAATTTTGACCATGTTCGAGTCCGAATTTGAAAATATAACATTAGACAGGAATTGTAGCCCGCTAAAATAGCTTTCCAATGCCGCCGGAACCAGTTGATTTGGAGTCCGGATGAGAAAGTTATGCTCGACTTCGTGGACACTACCGAAGATGTTGAGGGATCCTCTCTTCTAATTTGATTTTATTTTCCTAATTGCAACTCTTTTCTAACTCTTTGATCAGTTTTTCTTCATGGACACCTAATTATCAATTTGTACCTATAAGATACTAAATCCACCAATTAAAACAAAAATATAAATTAATCCATAAAAAAATCCACGTAAACGTAAACGTTGAGTGTTATTTCTACACTCCACTGTATGTTTTGTATTTAGTGTTTTTGCTATTGTTTGGTTATGCGTATTAAAGTCCTAGTGTTGTATTTCGTGTTTTTAAGAATGTTGTTGCAAATGTAATGTTGTGCATGTTTTTTTAAATGTACGTTTGTGCATGTCCATTTGAGCTAGTGTGTTTGTGCATGTTTGTTGATTTGTATTTATGTCCCAGGATTGTAGTTTGTGTTTTAGTGATCCTATTTGCGAATGCACTTTTGCGTGAGTACTTCTGTGCATGCTTTTGTACTTTTACATATGTGCGTATATTTTGTAGCGAGTGTTTTTGTGCACGTTTCTTGATGCGCATTCGTGTCCTCGAACTGTAGCACGTATTTTCATGATTGCTTTTGGAATCAAATTTTGACCATATTCGAGTCCGAATTTGGAAATATAACATTAGACAAGAACTGTAGCCCGCTAAAATAGCTTTCTAATGCCGCCGGAACAATTTGATTTGGAGTCTGGATGAGAAAGTTATGCTCGACTTCGTGGACACTACCGAAGATGTTGAGGGATCCTCTCTTCTAATTTGATTTTATTTTCCTAATTGCAACTCTTTTCTTACTCTTTGATCATTTTTTCTTCTTGCACACCTCATTATCAATTTGTACCTATAAGATACTAAATCCACCAATTAAAAGAGAAACATAAATTAATCCATAAAAAAATCCACGTAAACGTTATCGTTGAGTGTTATTTCTACACTCCACTGCATGTTTTGTATTTAGTGTTTTTGCTATTGTTTGGTTATGCGTATTAAATTCCTAGTGTTGTATTTCGTGTTTTTAAGAACGTTGTTGCGAATGTACTTTTGTGCATGTTTTTTTAAATGTACGTTTGTGCATGTCCATTTGAGCTAGTGTGTTTGTACATGTTTGTTAATTTGTATTAATGTCCGAGGATTGCAGTTTGTGTTTTCGTGATCCTATTTGCGAATGCACTTTTGCGTGATACTTCTGTGCATGCTTTTGTACTTTTACATATGTGCGTATATTTTGTAGCGAGTGTTTTTGTGCACGTTTCTTGATGCGCATTCGTGTCCTCGAACTGTAGCACGTATTTCCATGATCGATTTTGGAATCAAATTTTGACCATGTTCGAGTCCGAATTTGAAAATATAACATTAGACAGGAATTGTAGCCCGCTAAAATAGCTTTCCAATGCCGCCGGAACCAGTTGATTTGGAGTCCGGATGAGAAAGTTATGCTCGACTTCGTGGACACTACCGAAGATGTTGAGGGATCCTCTCTTCTAATTTGATTTTATTTTCCTAATTGCAACTCTTTTCTAACTCTTTGATCAGTTTTTCTTCATGGACACCTAATTATCAATTTGTACCTATAAGATACTAAATCCACCAATTAAAACAAAAATATAAATTAATCCATAAAAAAATCCACGTAAACGTAAACGTTGAGTGTTATTTCTACACTCCACTGTATGTTTTGTATTTAGTGTTTTTGCTATTGTTTGGTTATGCGTATTAAAGTCCTAGTGTTGTATTTCGTGTTTTTAAGAATGTTGTTGCAAATGTAATGTTGTGCATGTTTTTTTAAATGTACGTTTGTGCATGTCCATTTGAGCTAGTGTGTTTGTGCATGTTTGTTGATTTGTATTTATGTCCCAGGATTGTAGTTTGTGTTTTAGTGATCCTATTTGCGAATGCACTTTTGCGTGAGTACTTCTGTGCATGCTTTTGTACTTTTACATATGTGCGTATATTTTGTAGCGAGTGTTTTTGTGCACGTTTCTTGATGCGCATTCGTGTCCTCGAACTGTAGCACGTATTTTCATGATTGCTTTTGGAATCAAATTTTGACCATATTCGAGTCCGAATTTGGAAATATAACATTAGACAAGAACTGTAGCCCGCTAAAATAGCTTTCTAATGCCGCCGGAACCAGTTGATTTGGAGTCTGGATGAGAAAGTTATGCTCGACTTCGTGGACACTACCGAAGATGTTGAGGGATCCTCTCTTCTAATTTGATTTTATTTTCCTAATTGCAACTCTTTTCTTACTCTTTGATCATTTTTTCTTCTTGCACACCTCATTATCAATTTGTACCTATAAGATACTAAATCCACCAATTAAAAGAGAAACATAAATTAATCCATAAAAAAATCCACGTAAACGTTATCGTTGAGTGTTATTTCTACACTCCACTGCATGTTTTGTATTTAGTGTTTTTGCTATTGTTTGGTTATGCGTATTAAATTCCTAGTGTTGTATTTCGTGTTTTTAAGAACGTTGTTGCGAATGTACTTTTGCGCATGTTTTTTTACATGTACGTTTGTGCATGTCCATTTGAGCGAGTGTGTTTGTACATGTTTGTTGATTTGTATTAATGTCCCAGTATTGTAGTTTGTGTTTTCGTGATCTTATTTGTGAATGCACTTTTGCTTGAGTACTTATGTGCATGCTTTTGTACTTTTACATATGTGCGTATATTTTGTAGCGAGTGTTTTTGTGCACGTTTCTTGATGTGCATTCGTGTCCTCGAACTGTAGCACGTATTTTCATGATCGCTTTTGGAATCCAATTTTGACCATGTTCGAGTCCGAATTTGGAAATATGACATTAGACAGGAATTTTAGCCAGCTAAAATAGCTTGCAAATGCCGCAAGAACCAGATGATTTGGGGAGTCCGGATGAGAAAGTTATGCTCGACTTCGTGGACACTACCGAAGATGTTGAGGGATCCTCTCTTCTAATTTGATTTTATTTTCCTAATTGCAACTCTTTTCTTACTCTTTGATCATTTTTTCTTCATGGACACCTAATTATCAATTTGTACTTATAAGATACTAAATCCACCAATTAAAACAGAAATATAAATTAATCCATAAAAAAATCCACGTAAACGTAAACGTTGAGTGTTATTTCTACACTCCACTGTATGTTTTGTATTTAGTGTTTTTGCTATTGTTTGGTTATGCGTATTAAAGTCCTAGTGTTGTATTTCGTGTTTTCAAGAACGTTGTTGCGAATGTACTTTTGCGCATGTTTTTTTACATGTACGTTTGTGCATGTCCATTTGAGCGAGTGTGTTTGTACATGTTTGTTGATTTGTATTAATGTCCCAGGATTGAAGTTTGTGTTTTCATGATCCTATTTGCGAATGCACTTTTGCGTGAGTACTTCTCTGCATGTTTTTTTACATGTACGTTTGTGCATGTCCATTTGAGCGACTGTGTTTGTGCATGTTTGTTGATTTGTATTAATATCCTAGGATTGTAGTTTGTGTTTTCGTGATCCTTTTTGCGAATGCACTTTTGCGTGAGTACTTCTGTGTATGCTTATGTACTTTTATTAATGTGCGTATATTTTGTAGCGAGTGTTTTTGTGCACGTTTCTTGATGCGCATTCGTGTCCTCGAACTGTAGCACGCATTTTGATGATCGCTTTTGGAATCTAATTTTGACCATGTTCGAGTCCGAATTTGGAAATATGACATTAGACAGGGATTGTAGCCAGCTAAAATAGATTTCTAATGCCGCCGGAACTAGTTGATTTGGAGTCCGGATGAGAAAGTTATGCTCCACTTCGTGGGCACTACGGAAGATGTTGAGGGATCCTCTCTTCTAATTTGATTTTATTTTCCTAATTGCAACTCTTTTCTTACTTTTTGATCATTTTTGCTTCATGGACACCTAATTATCAATTTGTACCTAGAAGATACTAAATCCACCAATTAAAACAAAAATATAAATTAATCCACAAAAAAATTCCACGTAAACGTAAACGTTGAGTGTTTTTTCTACACTCCACTGTATCTTTTGTATTTAGTGTTTTTGCTATTGTTTGGTTATGCGTATTAGAGTCCTAGTGTTGTATTTCGTGTTTTTAAGAACGTTGTTGCAAATGTACTTTTGCGCATATTTTTTACATGTACGTTTGTGCATGTCCATTTGAGCGAGTGTGTTTGTGCATGTTTGTTGATTTGTATTAATGTCCCAGGATTGTAGTTTGTGTTTTCGTGATCCTTTTTGCGAATGCACTTTTGCGTGAGTACTTCTGTGCATGCTTTTGTACTTTTACATATGTTCGTATATTTTGTAGCGAGTGTTTTTGTGCACGTTTCTTGATGCGCATTCGTGTCCTGGAACTGTAGCACGTATTTTCATGATCGCTTTTGGAATCCAATTTTGACCATGTTCGAACCGAATTTGGAAATATGACATTAGTTAGGAATTGTAGCCAGCTAAAATAGCTTTCTAATGCCGCCGGAACCAGTTAATTTGGAGCCCGGATGAGAAAGTTATGCTCCACTTCGTGGACACTACCAAAGATGTCGAGGGATCCTTTCTTCTAATTCGATTTTATCTTCCCAATTGCAACTCTTTTCTTACTCTTTGATCATTTTAGCTTCATGGACACCTAATTATCAATTTGTACCTATAAGATACTAAATCCACCAATTAAAACAGAAAAATAAATTAATCCATAAAAAGATCCACGTAAACGTAAACGTTGAGTGTTATTTCTACACTCCAATGTATCTTTTGTATATAGTGTTTTTGCTATTGTTTGGTTATGCGTATTAAAGTCCTAGTGATGTATTTCGTGTTTTTAAGAACGTTGTTGCGAATGTACTTTTGCTCATGTTTTTTTACATGTACGTTAGTGCATGTCCATTTGACCGAGTGTGTTTGTGCATGTTTGTAGATTTGTATTAATGTCCTAGGATTGTAGTTTGTGTTTTCGTGATCCTTTTTGCGAATGCACTTTTGTGTGAGTACTTTTGTGTATGCTTTTGTACTTTTACATATGTGCGTATATTTTGTAGCGAGTGTTTTTGTGCACGTTTCTTGATCCGCATTCGTGTCCTCGAACTGTAGCACGTATTTTCATGATCGCTTTTGGAATCCAATTTTGACCATTTTCGAGTCCGAATTTGGAAATATGACATTAGACAGGACTTACAGCCAGCTAAAATAGCTTTCTAATGCCGCCGGAAACAGTTGATTTGGAGTCCGCATGAGAAAGTTATGCTCGACTTCGTGGACACTACCGAAGATGTTGAGGGATCCTCTCTTCTAATTTGATTTAATTTCCTAATTGCAACTCTTTTCTTACTCTTTGATCATTTTTTCTTCATGGACACCTAATTATCAATTTGTATCTATAAGATACTAAATCCACCAATTAAAACAGAAATATTAATTAATCCATTAAAAAATCCATGTAAACGTAAACGTTGAGTGTTATTTCAACACTCCACTGTATCTTTTGTATTTAGTGTTTTTGCTATTGTTTGGTTATGAGTATTAGAGTCCTAGTGTTGTATTTCATGTTTTTAAGAACGTTGTTGAGAATGTACTTTTGCGCATATTTTTTTACATGTACGTTTGTGCATGTCCATTTGAGCGACTGTGTTTGTGCATGTTTGTTGATTTGTATTAATATCCTAGGATTGTAGTTTGTGTTTTCGTGATCCTTTTTGCGAATGCACTTTTGCGTGAGTACTTATGTGTATGCTTTTGTACTTTTACATATGTGCGTATATTTTGTAACGAGTGTTTTTATGCACGTTTCTTGATGCGCATTCGTGTCCTCGAACTATAGAATGTATTTTCATGATCGCTTTTGGAATCCAATTCTGACCATGTTCGAGTCTGAAATGGAAATATGACATTAAACAGGAATTGTAGCCAGCTAAAATAGCTTTCTAATGCCGCCGGAACAAGTTGATTTGGTGTCCGGATGAGAAAGTTATGCTCGACTTCGTGGACACTCCCGAAGAGGTCGACGGATCCTCTCTTCTAATTTGATTTTATTTTCCTAATTGCAACTCTTTTCTTACTCTTTGATCATTTTTGCTTCATGGACACCTAATTATCAATTTGTACCTATAAAATACTAAATCCACCAATTCAAACAAAAATAAAAATTAATCGATAAAAAATCCACGTAAACGTAAACGTTGAGTGTTATTTCTACACTCCACTATATCTTCTGTATTTAGTGTTTTTTCTATTGTTTGGTTATGCGTATTAAAGTCCTAGTGATGTATTTCGTGTTTTTAAGAACGTTGTTGCGAATGTACTTTTGCGCATGTTTTTTTACATGTACGTTTGTGCATGTCCATTTGAGCGAGTGTGTTTGTGCATGTTTGTTGATTTGTATTAATGTCCCAGGATTGTAGTTTGTGTTTTCGTGATCCTTTTTGCGAATGCACTTTTGCGTGAGTACTTATGTGCATGCTTTTGTACTTTTACATATGTGCGTATCTTTTGTAGCGAGTGTTTTTGTGCACGTTACTTGATGCGCATTCTTGTCCTGGAACTGTAGCACGTATTTTCATGATCGCTTTTGGAATCCAATTTTGACCATGTTCGAGTCCGAATTTGGAAATATGACATTAGACAGGAATTGTAGACAGCTAAAATAGCTTTCTAATGCCGCCGGTGTTGGGGATCGTGCATGTATACGCAGCGGAATTTAACGCTAATCACATAGTCAACGTACCTTAACGCTTCCGCCATTCATATGGTAATTATCGATTTAATTGAAAAACACGTAAAACCGAAAATTACGAAACATGCTTGTTCATCATTCAATAAAATCGAAACACGTAATCACATATTACTCATATTCATAAATCATAATTCATACAAACATGCTGGAATTAAGTTACGATAGTTTCGATTTATTTACCTCTTGTAGCGTGAGATTTCGACGAATGGAAACCTAAAACCAATCACGTACAAGCTGCGAATTACCAATCCTCGGGGCTGCAATTCACGGCTGGAACAAGCTGATCCAGCAAGCGACGAACGGCAGCAGCAGCGGCGGCGCGTGGCAGTAGCAGCGGCGGCGCGTGAGCGGCGTATCGGCGCGTGCGGCGGTGCCTGGATTCGTCGGGGCAGCAGCTCCTCTCCAATTAGGTTTCACCTCGTATTTTCGACCCACTCGAACTACAGCACTAGATGTAAACGATTTAGATAACAACAAGAATAAAAACGAAGGAAACGAGAGGAGAAAACCGGCGGTTTTCCGGCGGTGGTCGGCGGTGGCGCGGCGGGGCAGCAACGGCCGAAGGGGGCTGAGCGGCTAGGGTTTTGGTGCTGAAAATCTGATCTCAAAATCTTGTTTGAGGTCTATTTATACCTAGGGTTTTCAACCCTAGTGGGCTTAAGTCATTGGGCTTGACCCACTGATGCATTAAGCCCATTCCCTCGTCGGCCTCGTTTCTAATAAACGATCGTCCACAAAATTATAACAAAATTATAGTTGTGACGAGCTCAAAGTCCTCATCGATACGAGTGCCTCTTCGAAATTTCCAATTTCCAAAATTGGAAACTTCCACTTCAGTGGACTTGCTAAATCGGGAAACTTTCCAATTTAGAAAGTTCACTAAATTCCGCATGTCTCTCTTTCTCTACGTTTATTCCGATTCGCAATCCACAATTACGAATCTTGGATTCAATCATATCGACATCCAATCTTTCAAAGATTAACACATTAATCTATGCTTGTTGTTATCAAGGATCTATATTACACGAGAAGTGTGACCCTCAATGGTTCAGGTGTATGCTAGCCGTGGGCTCACAACTCTTTGTGATTCGAACAACACATTGTTCTTATACGAACTCCTCCCAAGAGTCCCGATTAGAGTAAAACTCATTTTACCTAATCCCCGATCAAGTCGGTGCCCAACGAATCAAGATTGGCGTCTAGCAACTACGCATCATGATTCCCTAGATACAAGTGAAGTGCCTGCAAGAACCTTATGATATAGTTAGCGTACAGTACGATCCTTTCGTAGCACATGTCCCGATTGAACTAGAGGCATTGGTTCACCGAGACCTCTTATAAAGTTCAATAACCGTGCGAACGTTCTAGGTATTATAAATCCGTTCGTGTGCGACTTAGGGAAACACATTTCCCTAATCACCCCACTATCAACTCTGGCCTGAGATTCCTTGGATTATAAACCGTCAGAACACACAGGACATCCATGACTACTCAAGCGCTCGAATCCCCTCTTACAATGCACAGACTTCACACTAGATTTCGGATTGCATGAACGTTGGCCCTTGGAGTGGTCCGCGGTGGGACTCAGAGACAGGTCACGATACAATCGGTCCTCTAGTGAAGTCACGATGATGTCTGGGTCTTAAGGACTAATGGTGTACAACTATATATTAGAAACCTATTACTCGATGAATGAGAACCACTTCCAGATTTCTAGGGCGAGGGAGTTCAGTGAACTCATCTAATATGAGCACCCACTCAAGTATGCCGATGTCACAACACCGAGGACTGATGAGACGCAGTACACATACACTAAGTGCTAGTCTCAAAAGGGAAAGGCCGGTATCCTCATTATTGGCGTAACCCATCGACTAGGAACAAGGTTTAACAGTTACATTACATTGCTGAGTTATCTCACGATTCTACTAGATCAACTCACAGTAATAGAGTAACTCGTTAGGACTATATCTATGCTGCTTGCATGGGATAACAGATATAGAATGCCAAATGAAATATTTTATTATTACGAACGAAAAACGATTGTTTTATTACAAAGAAAAAGAGAAGGACCACAACCACAAGTTGGCTTGCCGGTCACCTACTCTAACAGCCGGAACCAGTTAATTTGGAGTCCGGATGAGAAAGTTATGCTCCACTTCGTGGACACTACCGAAGATGTCGAGGGATCCTCTCTTCTAATTTGATTTTATTTTCCTAATTGCAACTCTTTTCTTACTCTTTGATCATTTTAGCTTCATGGACACCTAATTATCAATTTGTACCTATAAGATACTAAATCCACCAATTAAAACAGAAATATTAATTAATCCATAAAAAAATCCATGTAAACGTAAACGTTAAGTGTTATTTCAACACTCCTCTGTATCTTTTGTATTTAGTGTTTTTGCTATTGTTTGGTTATGAGTCTTAGAGTCCTAGTGTTGTATTTCGTGTTTTTAAGAACGTTGTTGAGAATGTACCTTTGCGCATATTGTTTTACATGTACGTTTGTGCATGTCCATTTGAGCGAGTGTGTTTGTGCATGTTTGTTGATTTGTATTAATGTCCTAGGATTGTAGTTTGTGTTTTCGGGATCCTTTTTGCGAATGCACTTTTGCGTGAGTACTTCTGTGTATGCTTTTGTACTTTTACATATGTGCGTATATTTTGTAGAGAGTGTGTTTGGGCACGTTTCTTGATGCGCATTCGTGTCCTCGAACTGTAGCACGTATTTTCATACTCTTTCTTAATTGCAACTCTTTGATCAATCTTTGGTCATTTTAGCTTCATGGACACCTAATTATCAATCTGTACCTATAAGATACTAAATCCACCAATTAAAACAGAAAAATAAATTAATCCATAAGAAGATCCACGTAAACGTAAACGTTGAGTGTTATTTCTACACTTCACTGTATCTTTTGTATTTAGTGTTTTTGCTATTGTTCGGTTATGCGTATTAAAGTCCTAGTGATGTATTTCGAGTTTTTAAGAACGTTGTTGCGAATGTACTTTTGCGCATGTTTTTTTACATGTACGTTTGTGCATGTCTATTTGAGCGAGTGTGTTTGTGCATGTTTGTAGATTTGTATTAATGTCCTAGGATTGTAGTTTGTGTTTTCGTGATCCTTTTTGCGATTGCACTTTTGCGTGAGTACTTTTGTGCATGCTTTTGTACTTTTACTCATGTGCGTATTGTTAGAGTAGGTGACCAACAAGCCAACATGTGGCTGTGGTCTTTCGTATTTATTATTGTAATAAACGAACCTTTATTTGTATTAATGATAAAACACCTTGGCATTCTATATCTTTGTCCCTTTGTCACAAGCATAGATATAGTCCTTACAGTTATTACAAGTACTAGTAATTGATCGTTAGGATCGTGAGATATTTACTCAAGTATTATAACTGTTAAACGTGTTCCTAGTCGAAGGGTTACGCCACTAATGAGGATATCGGCCTTTCCCGTTAAGACTAGCACTTAGTGTATGTGTACTGCATCTCATCAGTAAACGGTATTGTGATATCAGCATGCATAAGTGGGTGCTCGTAAGTTGACGAGTTCACTGAACTCCCTCACCCTAGAAATCTCTAAGTGGTTCCCAATAATCGAGTAGAGATATCTATGGTTTAGTTGTACACCATTAGTCCTTATGACCTAGACATCACCGTGACTTCACTAGAGGACCAGCTGTATCGTGACCTGTCCCTGAGTTCCACCGAGGACCATCCCAAGGGCCAGTGTTCGTGCAGTCCGAAATCTAGTGGGAGGTCTGTGCATTGTAGTCAGGGATTCGATCGCTAGAGTAGTCTTGGATGTCCTGTGTGTTCTGAAAGGTTTGTAATCATTCTAAGTCTCTGGCCAGAGCTGACTAAGTGATGATTAGAGAATTCGATTCTCTAAGTCATGCACGTGACGATTACAACACTTGGAACGATCGCACCGTCATCGAACATATAAAGAGGTCTCGATGAACCAATGCCTCTAGTTCGATCGGGACATATGAATCGAAGGGACTTTACTGTACGTTAACTATATCTGAAGGTTCTTGCAGGCACTTCATTTGTATCTAGGGAATCATGACGCGTAGTTGCTAGACGCCAATCTTGATTCGTTGGGTGATTAAAGTGAAACGAGCTTCATCTTAATTGTAACTCTAAGGGACGAGTTCTGACCGCAAAGAGTTGTGGGCCCACAGCTAGCTTACACCTGAACCATCGAGGGTCACACTGCTCGTGCACATGAGATCTTTGAATAAACGGTCAGAGATAAAATAATTTATCTTTGCATAATTGGAAGTCAATACGATTGAATCCAACATTCGTAATTTGGAATTACGAATGAGAATAAGAAAAGGAAAAGAATAGGCGAACGTGTTAGTGAACTTTCTAAATCGGTAAGTTTCCAAATTTAGAAAATCCACTGAACTAGGGTTTCCACTTTTGGAAAGTTGGAAAATAAGAGATGGCACTCGTAATGACGAGGAAATTATAATGATTCCGAAAATGTAATAGTTGCAATTTTTCGGTCATTGGATTGAGAGAAACGAGCAAGTAAAAGTACTAGCGAACTTAAGCTGTTGGGCCCGGTCCAACTTAAGCCCGCTAGGGTTTTATGCAAGACACTATAAATACAAGATTTATAGGTCTTGCACACACAAGTGAAAACCCTAACCCTAGCAGCCGTCCACCTCTCTCTCTCTCGGCCACTCTCCCCGCGGCCACCACCGCGCCGTCGCCGCTCCTCCGTCGCCGGAATCGGCCATCTATTGGCCGATCCCTTTCGGTACTCTTTTCTTCTTTCTTTTCTTCCGTTAATTCTAACTATTACGTGTCTAGTGCCACGTGTTTAGTAGATCGAAGTATACGAGGTGAAATCCGAGAGGAGGAAGATCGAAGATCGAAGAATCGAAGAGCAGCGCACGAGCCGAAGCCGCACGCTACTCCACGCGCCGCCCCGGAAGACCGCGCGTGAGATTCACGCGCCGCCGTGGCCGTCTCGCCGCTCCTGCCGCTGCACCGCTGCTGCCCCGATTGTACGGATTGGTTTCCATAGCAATCTCGACTTGCTAAGCGCTCCTACCTCACGCTTCAAGAGGTAAACACACGAATCCCTTGTTTCGATTCGTTTACGTTTAAACTATATTTTTCATGTTTGCTTTCGTAGGATTTTATGTGATTATGTGTAATCGTTTCAATCGTTGCAAGCATGTTATTTGGTTTGAACGCGAGCATGTTAATTGATTTAAATTCAGTTAAATTATTTAGCATGTATGTTGTTTTTAATTTCGCTGGAAGCGCAAAGGTACGCTATTAATTGATTTAAATTATCGGGCATGTGCTTATGTGATTTAAAATTCGTTTAATTCGCATAAAATTTTGTTTTCCGCTGCGTACGCGTGCCCGAAACCCAACAGTGGTATCAGAGCTCGTTGCGCAATTAATTGCATCGTTTAATATGCTATGATTTTATGCATGTTCGATTTATTAAAGTAGTGATTGTCGTATTATGTAATTGGGAGTTTTCGTAAGTTTAAAATATTTTTGAAATATTGTTTAGAATTTTTCCAGCTTTAAAATTGTTTAAAATTGGAAAATCGGATCTGAAATTATTTTTAAAACATCGGTTTTTAATTGTTCGGATCGAACCGGTCGAACCGGCCGGTTCGTTGGTTGTGTGCGATCTAGTTGACCGAATCTACGTGGATTCGTGTCGGTCAGACCGGTTCTTGGTCCGACTGACCCGGCCCACTGATTTGGGTCAGCTGGACCGGGCAGAACCGGACCGCTTCGGTCCGAACCGGTCAGACCGGTCGGCCGAACCGGTTCACTGAAAAAAAAAAAAAAAAAAAAAATTCAGATTTCTAAAATTAAACTTAAAACAAATTGATTTTAATTTTCGGAAAATTATTTTCAATTAATCCCAATTAGATAATTGAGTCGACAATCATCTATTTTAGTAAATAGGTGTTAGATTAATTAATTAATTTAAATTGTTAAATTGATTTCAATTAATAGAACACATATATAATATTGATTATAAATTCAACTTAATTAATAGTACCTCAACATTATTTGAATGATTTATACTAGTTGAGGTTCTATAATTATTTTGAAAAACCCAATAATTAATTAATGTAATTAATTATATAATTAGGTCGTATGTTCCTCTTAGGACAATATGCGCTTCCATATACCTTTAGAGAACATAGATGTAGGAATCACATAGACCAATTCAAACCTTCTGATGAGATAAAACATTTTAATAAAAATCCCTCATTCTTAATTTAATTAAGAATCATTTCAAGCTATAAAGAAAAACCCAATCTGATGAGTTATTTCTTTCCTTCTGCCAACGGTTGGATTATATGTAGCCCTTTACTATAGTGCAGTAAGCCGTGTTAGCGGGGAGTGCTGTGGTAGAGTAAGCTGTAATTCAATTGACATAACGATGAAGGTAGCCATAGAAAAGGGTTATGTTGGATTAACGTGGTCGGCTAGATTAACTAGGGACTGCATTAGTTTGGCATAATCAAGTTCTATGAGCATCTTTGATTGGTAGGTTAGACTTGACACACGACGATTTTGATATTCGCGAGATTAACTTAGGTCATTATCAAGTGTGAGGAAAATTAATTTAGGGTCATATTGTGGATATGATTGATTGTGATCTACCTTTGGGCAAATATAATCGGGCTAGATTAACTACGGGTTATATTTGTCTATTGGACCTAAAGCCCATTAAGAAAAATCAGTTTTCTCGTTTGTCTACTAGAGGGAAGTGGAACTCGATAAAATTAGTGGGAGAACAATTAAATAACATAAGTCCAAGCATTTAATTGTAACAATCATTTAACGCGAATCTCTAATAATCCTCTTCTCTATATGTCTCAGATAATTATGTCTAAGAATCCCATAATGTCAATCCTCGACAATAAACTCAATGGCCCTAATTACCTAGATTGGTTGCGTAGTCTTAAGCTTGTACTAACCGTTGAGGGGCGTCTCTATGTTTTGAACGAGAGACTTCCCGCCACTATACCCGACACAGCGACTGATGCTGAGAAAGAAACTTATGAAGTTTGGAAGAAAGATGACACTCATGCTAGGTGCTATATGATAGCCGCCATGGAGCGCGCGCTTGCGAGGAAATATGAGTCTCACTTGCATGCTTTCGATATAAAGGCTCATCTCGACAGCATGTATAGTGAGAATATTAGGGCATCGAGGTACGCTGCAACAAAGGAGTTGATCACAGCGAGACTGCGCGAAGGGACTTCGGTCCACGAGCACTGTCTCAAAATGATCACTCTCCTTGAAAAGCTAGTGAATCTTGATGTCACCCTCCCGGCCGAGCTCTCGTTGGATTTGATCCTGTTGTCTCTTCCTAGTTCCTATGAATCGTTCATAGTGAACTTCAACATGAACAAACTAGATCCTCCCTTGGATGAGTTAATGAACATGTTGGTCAGCTTCGAGTCCACCATTAAGAAAGAGAAGTCTGTTCTCATTGCTGCTACTTCTGGAAAGAAGAGTTCTTTCCAAAAGAAGAGAAAGGAAAGAGTTCCCTTCCCAAACAGCAAGTTCGAAGTGGGTGAAGGTAGTGGGGGCCCCAAAGCAAAGGTTAGCAAACAAGTTGATGATGCTTGCCATCACTGTGGAAAGAAAGGACATTGGCGCCGCAACTGCAAGGCTTACCTAAAGCAGAAAGGTTCTGAAAAGGGTACGTATTTCATTGACGTAAATTTGTCTGTCAACTCTTCTTCTTGGGTATTGGATACGGGCTGTGGCTCACATTTGTGCAATGATTTACAGCTAATGACAAGAAGTCGAAGACTTAGAGCGGGTGAGACCTACCTAAGGATGGGAATGGAGCAAGAGTTGCTGCTGAAGCCATTGGCACAATTTACTTAAATGTTTTGGATTCTAGTTTTCCTATTGTTTTGAACGATTGTTTATTTGTTCCGTCGCTCATTAGAAACCTTATTTCTATTCCTGTATTAGATATTGAAGGTTTTACTTTTGTTTTTGGAAATTCGATTTGCATTATACAAAAGAATGAGAATTTGATTTGCAAAGGACGACTATTATACAACTTGTATGAACTAAATCCAAATGAAATACCTATTAATGTCATATCAGCAAAACGTAAGGAGATAGATCAAAACCCCGCACAACTTTGGCACGCTAGATTAGGTCATGTCTCTTTAAGAAGGATGAACGATTTTGTCAATGAAGGATTGTTCTCTTTGGAGGATGTGAAATCACTACAAACTTGTGAATCTTGTCTTAAAGGGAAAATGACCAAGTCACCCTACACAGGGAAAATGGAACGAGCCGAGGGTCTTTTGGATTTGATCCATACAGACGTATGTGGTCCACTAAGTGTTAGTGCGAAGGGTGGATATAACTACTTCGCCACCTTTACCGACGATTATTCTAGGTATGGGTATGTGTACTTGATGAAGTACAAGTCTGAAACATTTGAAAGGTTCAAAGATTTTAGACATGAAGTAGAAAAGCAACTCGGACGAAGTATTAAGAAGCTGCGATCCGATCGTGGTGGAGACTACTTGAGCATCGAGTTCATTGACTATCTAAAAGAAAATGGGATACAGTCCCAATGGACTCCACCGGGAACTCCTCAACTTAATGGAGTATCCGATCGTCGGAATCGAACTTTATTGGATATGGTTCGATCAATGATGGGGTTCACGAACTTACCGGCATACTTGTGGGGTTATGCACTTCGTACTGCCGCGTATTTGCTGAATAGAGTTAACACCAAAGAAGTTAGATCCACACCTTATGAACTTTGGCATTCCCGGAAACCCAACTACAAACATATTAGGATATGGGGTTGTCCCGCTTATGTGAAGCGATTAGTGGGAGATAAGTTGGATAGTAAATCCGACTTGTGCTATTTTGTGGGGTATCCCGAAGACTCAATGGGATACGAGTTCTACTATGTCAAAGAAGCAAAGACGTTTGTTTCAAGAAATGCCACCTTTTTGGAAAGGGAGTTTCTATCCGATAGAAAAGGCAGCATGATAGAACTTGAAGTAGTTCAAGAACCACAAAGTGAAGTTCAAACGCAAGAGCAAGAAATCGAACCAATACAACAAACCACTCATATACCTCCTGAACCTACGGTACGTAGATCCGAAAGAGTTCGGAAAATGCCGGATAGGTTATTCCTCCTCGAAAATGATGAAGATCATGTTGATCTTGGACGAGATCCAAGAACATTCAATGAGGCCGTATCGGATGCGGACATGGGACATTGGCTAACTGCCATGAAATCCGAAATGGACTCCATGTACTCCAACAAGGTGTGGACCTTGGTAGATCCACCTAAGGGAATTGTTCCTATAGGCTGCAAGTGGATCTATAAGAAGAAAATTGGAGTGGATGGAAAGGTATCGACCTATAAAGCTAGATTGGTAGCGAAAGGTTACACTCAAAGACAAGGCGTTGACTATGAGGAAACTTTTTCGCCAGTCGCGATGCTGAAGTCCATTAGGATTTTGCTGGCCATAGCTGCATGGTACGACTACGTGATATGGCAAATGGATGTGAAGACCGCCTTCCTTAATGGAGATATTGAGGAAGAAATTTACATGGCGCAACCGGAAGGCTTCATATCTTCTGGAAGTGAGCAAAAGGTTTGCAAGCTCCAGCGATCCATTTATGGATTGAAGCAAGCATCCCGTAGTTGGAACATTAGGTTCGACTCAACTATCAAAGAGTTTGATTTTGAGAAGAATCCGGAGGAACCTTGTGTATACAAGAAGGTTAGTGGGAGGGCAGTGATATTTTTAGTGCTTTACGTTGATGACATTCTACTCATTGGGAATGACGTAGGAATGCTGCAACAAACGAAAGCATGGTTGTCCACACGTTTCTCAATGAAGTATTTGGGAGAAGCATCTTATGTATTAGGAATACGCATCTATAGAGATAGAGCGAGAAAAATGCTTGGTTTATCCCAAAGCCTGTACATAGACACCGTTATGAAACGGTTTAGCATGGAAGAATCCAAGAAAGGATTCTTGCCAATGTCCCATGGGGTTCGTCTATCGAAATCTATGTGTCCGCAAACACCTAGTGAAATCGAGGAGATGAAAAGGACGCCCTATGCTTCTGCCATAGGAAGCATAATGTATGGCATGCTATGTACGAGACCCGATATTGCGTATGCTGTGAGTGTCACAAGCAGATATCAGTCTAACCCCGGCCCGGCTCACTGGAAAGCCGTGAAAGATATCCTCAAGTACTTGCGAAGAACTAAGGATATATTTTTGGTCTATGGGGGTACCGAGTTGAAATTAGAGGGTTTTACTGACTCTAGTTTTCAATCGGATGTGGACGACTCAAAGTCGAATTCTGGATTTATATTCACGCTTAATGGTGGTGCCGTGTGTTGGAAGAGTTCCAAGCAAAGCACGACGGCCGATTCCACTACCGAAGCGGAATACATTGCAGCGTCTGAAGCTGCAAAAGAAGGGACTTGGATAAGGAAATTCATCCAAGAGTTGGGTGTCATTCCTGATGCTAGTGATCCAGTACCGTTGTACTGTGATAACACCGGAGCCGTGGCGCAAGCTAAGGAGCCACGATCTCATCAGAAGTCGAAGCATATTCTGAGGAAGTATCACGTGATCCGACAGATCATTGATAGAGGTGAAGTTAAGGTTGAACGAGTCACCTCGGAAGAGAACGTTGCAGACCCCTTCACGAAGCCTTTACCAAGGTCGGTCCATGAGAAACATCGAGAGTCGATGGGATTGCGATTTATGGGTAGTTGGCTTTAGGTCAAGTGGGAGATTGTTAGAGTAGGTGACCAACAAGCCAACATGTGGCTGTGGTCTTTCGAATTTATTATTGTAATAAACGAACCTTTATTCGTATTAATGATAAAACACCTTGGCATTCTATATCTTTGTCCCTTTGTCACAAGCATAGATATAGTCCTTACAGTTATTACAAGTACTAGTAATTGATCGTTAGGATCGTGAGATATTTACTCAAGTATTATAACTGTTAAACGTGTTCCTAGTCGAAGGGTTACGCCACTAATGAGGATATCGGCCTTTCCCGTCAAGACTAGCACTTAGTGTATGTGTACTGCATCTAGGGGTGGAAATCGGAACGAGATTTCCGATTTCCGCCGATTCCGATCCGAATATTTCCGATTTTGGAATGATTTTTCGTAATCCGATTTCCGAAATTCCGATTTCCGAAAATTCCGAAAAAAATCGGATCGGAATCGGAAATTAATATAAAATTTTCGGAATTTCCGAATTCCGATCCAAAAATAATTCCGAAAATTTCCGATTATTTCCGATTATTTCCGAAAATTTCCGATTTTTTTATGTATTTAAAAATTCGTTTATATATATTACATACAGTATAAGGCTAGTGTATAAGGACTGGGCCATAATTTTATTTCAATATATTAACATTTTGACCCATTTAATTTTGGCCCATTTAATTTTGGCCTATTATATAACTAACCCTAATCTCATTAACCTAATTTTTCATTTTCCCTTTTTCTTAACAGCGCAGCTTCAAGATTGCTTCTCTTCCTCTCTTACTTTTTATCCGCCGCTCTGCTTCTTCTTGTCAAGTGGCCGCCGCTCAGCTTCTCTTTGTCAAGTTGCCGTCGCACAGCAGCTCCGCCTCTCCTTGTGAAGCCGCCATCTGCTCTTGGTGCAGTTGTAATCGATCATTATTTTTACTTGAGAACCTTATAGGACATTTCTCGTTTATTTCGATCGACCACAAGATCTCAGCAAATCTGTGGTAAAATTTTAACATATTTGAGAAGTTTTCATTGATGATTGTCAGATTAATGAAAATGTTGAGATCTGTGAAAAATCCGAAAAAATTGTGTTTGTGTATTTTTTGTCGGTTTTTCTGTGTTATTTTTGTTGTTTGTTCAAGAAATTTGCAAAATTTTTGAAAACAAAATCGAAAATGAAAGATTCCGAAAAAATCCGATTTTCCGAAATTTCCGAAAAAATCGGAATCGGATTCTGTTCTTGAATTCCGAAAAAATCGGAATCGGAATCGGAATCGGTATTACGGTTCCGAAAAAAATCAGAAATTTTCCGAAAGCCCCGTATCCGATCCGATCCGTCCGATTTCCACCCCTAACTGCATCTCATCAGTAAACGGTATTGTGATATCGGCATGCATAAGTGGGTGCTCGTAAGTTGACGAGTTCACTGAACTCCCTCACCCTAGAAATCTCTAAGTGGTTCCCAATAATCGAGTAGAGATATCTATGGTATAGTTGTACACCATTAGTCCTTATGACCTAGACATCACCGTGACTTCACTAGAGGACCAGCTGTATCGTGACCTGTCCCTGAGTTCCACCGAGGACCATCCCAAGGGCCAGTGTTCGTGCAGTCCGAAATCTAGTGGGAGGTCTGTGCATTGTAGTCAGGGATTCGATCGCTAGAGTAGTCTTGGATGTCCTGTGTGTTCTGAAAGGTTTGTAATCATTCTAAGTCTCTGGCCAGAGCTGACTAAGTGATGATTAGAGAATTCGATTCTCTAAGTCATGCACGTGACGATTACAACACTTGGAACGATCGCACCGTCATCGAACATATAAAGAGGTCTCGATGAACCAATGCCTCTAGTTCGATCGGGACATATGAATCGAAGGGACTTTACTGTACGTTAACTATATCTGAAGGTTCTTGCAGGCACTTCATTTGTATCTAGGGAATCATGACGCGTAGTTGCTAGACGCCAATCTTGATTCGTTGGGTGATTAAGGTGAAACGAGCTTCATCTTAATTGTAACTCTAAGGGACGAGTTCTGACCGCAAAGAGTTGTGGGCCCACAGCTAGCTTACACCTGAACCATCGAGGGTCACACTGCTCGTGCACATGAGATCTTTGAATAAACGGTCAGAGATAAAATAGTTTATCTTTGCATAATTGGAAGTCAATACGATTGAATCCAACATTCGTAATTTGGAATTACGAATGAGAATAAGAAAAGGAAAAGAATAGGCGAACGTGTTAGTGAACTTTCTAAATCGGGAAGTTTCCAAATTTAGAAAGTCCACTGAACTAGGGTTTCCACTTTTGGAAAGTTGGAAAATAAGAGATGGCACTCGTAATGACGAGGAAATTATAATGATTCCGAAAATGTAATAGTTGCAATTTTTCGGTCATTGGATTGAGAGAAACGAGCAAGTAAAAGTACTAGCGAACTTAAGCTGTTGGGCCCGGTCCAACTTAAGCCCGCTAGGGTTTTATGCAAGACACTATAAATACAAGATTTATAGGTCTTGCACACACAAGTGAAAACCCTAACCCTAGCAGCCGTCCACCTCTCTCTCTCTCGGCCACTCTCCCCGCGGCCACCACCGCGCCGTCGCCGCTCCTCCGTCGCCGGAATCGGCCATCTATTGGCCGATCCCTTTCGGTACTCTTTTCTTCTTTCTTTTCTTCCGTTAATTCTAACTATTACGTGTCTAGTGCCACGTGTTTAGTAGATCGAAGTATACGAGGTGAAATCCGAGAGGAGGAAGATCGAAGATCGAAGAATCGAAGAGCAGTGCACGAGCCGAAGCCGCACGCTACTCCACGCGCCGCCCCGGAAGACCGCGCGTGAGATTCACGCGCCGCCGTGGCCGTCTCGCCGCTCCTGCCGCTGCACCGCTGCTGCCCCGATTGTACGGATTGGTTTCCGTAGCAATCTCGACTTGCTAAGCGCTCCCACCTCACGCTTCAAGAGGTAAACACACGAATCCCTTGTTTCGATTCGTTTACGTTTAAACTATATTTTTCATGTTTGCTTTCGTATGATTTTATGTGATTATGTGTAATCGTTTCAATCGTTGCAAGCATGTTATTTGGTTTAAACGCGAGCATGTTAATTGATTTAAATTCGGTTAAATTATTTAGCATGTATGTTGTGTTTAATTTCGCTGGAAGCGCAAAGGTACGCAATTAATTGATTTAAATTATCGGGCATGTGCTTATGTGATTTAAAATTCGTTTAATTCGCATAAAATTTTGTTTTCCGCTGCGTACGCGTGCCCGAAACCCAACACGTATATTTTGTAGCGAGTGTTTTTGTGCAGGTTTCTTGATGCGCATTCGTGTCCACGAACTGTAGCACGAATTTTCACGATCGCTTTTGGAATCCAATTTTGACCATGTTCGAGTCCGAATTTGGAAATTTGACATTAGACAGCAATTGTAGCCAGCTAAAATAGCTTTCTAATGCCGCCAGAACCAGTTGATTTGGAGTCCGGATGAGAAAGTTATGCTCGACTTCGTGGACACTACCGAAGATGTTGAGGGATCCTCTCTTCTAATTTGATTTTATTTTCCTAATTGCAACTATTTTCTTACTCTTTGATCATTTTTACTTCATGGACACCTAATTATCAATTTCTACCTATAAGATACTAAATCCACCAATTAAAACAAAAATATAAATTAATCCATAAAAAAATCCACGTAAACGTAAACGTTGAGTGTTATTTCTACACTCCACTGTATCTTTTGTATTTAGTGTTTTTGCTATTGTTTGGTTATGCGTATTAAAGTCCTAGTGATGTATTTCGTGTTTTTAAGAACGTTGTTGCGAATGTACTTTTACGCATGTTTTTTTAAATGTACGTTTGTGCATGTCCATTTGAGCGAGTGTGTTTGTGCATGTTTATTGATTTGTATTAATGTCCTAGGATTGTAGTTTGTGATTTCGTGATCCTTTTTGCGAATGCACTTGCCA
>NW_012193378.1:303882-347120 GCF_000504015.1 Erythranthe guttata
TATTAGATATCGAATTTTATACGTGACCGTATGGGCATATTTCTATCCTAGCGAATTATACTTGCATGTTAGGACTTAGCATAATTTCCATAATACATAATATATATGTATGTATATGTGCCGTATTTGTTTGTATTTTAGGGGAGGATTATTAAATAATTATAAAATAAACAAATGATAATCCTAAGCCTAGCCTAACCCCTATTAAGACCAATCTTACACTCCATCTCAAGCATGCCTATTTAGAAGGCCAAGAGTCCCCTTCTCTCCCCCTCATTTCGGCTGCATCAAACCCCCTCTCTCTCCCTTGTTTCCTTCCTTCTTCAAGCCACCATTGCCATCAGCTCCACCAAGCTCGAACCCCTCCCTAAATCAACAAGATTTTTCTCAAGGCAAAGATGAGAATTTCCTATCTCACCCTTGCCCTTGAATACTCCAAGAACACTATAAATACATGGTGCCCCTTCACTAGTGAAAACACTTCTCACCTTGAAATCTATACCGTGTCCTTCCATATCAAAGAAGCTTGGTTTAATCTCAATGCTTGAAGAGGTAAGAGATGCCATTCGAAGTTCTCAAACCCTTCTTTCTTCTTCATTCTTTTTCTTCCTCTAACTCTCGGTTTTTCTTTGAAGGTTCCCTAGAACCTTCCCCTTTTCAGCTAGCTTTTATTTCTTTATATTTTTTAGGTAAGGAATCGAAATCCTTGCTGCAAATGGAGGTATCAAGTATCAAGAACAAAATTTCGAAATTAATTAAAAGACACCCCTAATTCTTGTTTTATGTTGTTCTTGCATTTAATGTTTCCCTTTGTGTTAGTTTATATGAATTATGTTATTGCATGTATGATCAGAGGTCTTAAATCGTAGATTTGAGTTGATGGTTTTCAAGGAAATTTCAGTTATTTCGAAAATTGTGAAGAAAATTAAAATTGGGAAAAGTTTTGGGGTTGCATGTGTAAATCTGCATACTTTTGGGCCAGATCTGTAATTTTGGAGAAGTCAGACTCATATGAGTTTTCAAAATTTGTTTTTGACATTTATTGAACGGAAATTTTAGATTTAAGAAAATTTTGTAAGAAAAGGTAATTTTTGAACTTCTAGTGGTCTTGCATGTATAGATCTAAAGGTCATTAGGGTGAAAAATAGAATTTTCGAAGTTGTTGCATAAATCAAGTTTTTAGTTTCGTTCTTCTGCATATATTGAACAAAGATTTCGGATTTTTGGGGGTTGTTATGAAGAAATGAAATTTGAAATTTTAGTACGGATGCATGTGTAATCCGAAAGATTTTTGGGGCAAATCTGCAATTTTGAGAAGTTAATTTCGAATGGCTTTCCAAATCTGTTTTTCAGCACTTGGTAAAAGACAATTTCAATTTCTAAGAAGTTTTATAAGAAAAAGGATTTTTGGGAATTTCTAAGGGTCATGCATGTATAGATCTAGAGAGTCTAGGGTGAAAAATGTAATTTTCGAAAAATCTGCATAAATAACTTCTAACTGGATTTTTCTGCAATTATTGAAACTTCAGATGTATTAAGGGTTGATTTCATGAAAATATGAATAAGGAACTTTTAGCTTAATTGCATGTGTGAGTTTTGAAACTTTTGGGGTCAAAACTGTAATTTCCAGAGATTTAGGGGCATTGTACTGAATACCCGAAATCTTCTAAGTTAATATGTGTCTTGATCCTAAATTTTCTAGTAAAGAGATTTTGGGATTTAGTACCTTAAGGAGGATATAGGAATTAAATGAACCTTTACTAGCCTTGTGGGGAATTTTGGTTATATGTGAGTAAACATTCATGAATGCATAATTCGATGTGTGATTTATTGTGTGTTATGTGGTTGTTTGTCACTTGATTGATATTTGTGATGTTTTGTGGTGGTTTTAAATTTCTTATGGGTTATTGTGGAATATTGATACCTTTATGTACTCAACCGGAATTCTAAATACTTCGACCATGCCACTTTTGAAATTAAATAAAATAAATTGGGGAGATTAATGAAATACTTAGAAAGGATGAGAAAGGATACGGGGGGCCGGTATTCCAACCATAGATACTACAGTTGGGTGGTTTGATTCCACCAAAAACGGGCTCAGAATAATCTTCTTATTTTCTAAGTAAAGAAGTTAATTTCTCATCGGATCCGATAAAATGAAAAAGCTTTCTTACGTACACGAATTTTGAATGCTAGAAATGTGCATTATATATAACTTCATTTAATTTGTGTGGCTATAACATAATATATGTAGTACGACTATATTTTCAAGTCTCGGTATCTTTCGAGACCCTTACTGATCTTTGTTAGCTCATATAGATATTCTCCGTTTGCAGGTATTAGTGCTACTCACTCCACCGGATTGGACTAGTCGACGGTTCGAGAAGCTGACTCCGTGTTTTTGGCTCGTATGGAGGATCTACTTATAATGCTTGTAGTATTATCTTTTGTGTATATTGTCCTTAGGACAATTACTATTTCCGTAGTAGCTCGTGTGTATTATTATTATCCGTGGTAGAGGAGGCTTAATTCTCCGAATGTGGGCCCCTTTTTGTTAAACTATGGTCCATTACGTAGAATTAATATGTTGTTTTGGATTATGGACTCTAACTCTTTTGTTACTATGTTTTATCAAGGTGACACCACTTATAGTCTATATTATGGATTAATCGAGTAGTTAGATATATGCTCCTCCATCCCACTAAATCACTTCGCCGAAATTTTTTCCGAAGCCATACCCGTCTTTAAGTCTTAGGTCATTAGAAAAAAAAAAATTAATAAAATAAAATAAATAGGCTCGCTAATCCTTGGAGTCTACCCATATATCTAAACCCTTATATAACACACTTAAAGCTTCCGTGCATGGCAAACCCTCTCGGTTTGCTATACGATTACTAGGGGGTGTTACAGACATGGTATCAGAGCAAAATTTGTAGAAACTTTATACGAGCACCGAACCGGAATTCGGAACCCTCGAAGCGTGAAGACTCGGTCTGTCCGGTAATTATGTGCTTACTTGTGTTTTATATTTTTCTATTTGATCTAAATTTTTTGCAACACACACTAAGACATGACAAGAAGACCATCTCGGAACACCGCTAACGTTATTCTCGGTCTCTCCAACCTCATCCGTGAGCAAGCGCAAAATCATCACGATCAAATTCAAGAACTCCTTCAAAGCCGACAAACCCCACCTACACCTCAACCAAATCCCCAAAGCCTATACGAGCGTTTTCTTCGCATGAAACCCTCTGAGTTTCACGGTGATCCCGACCCGGTCGTAGCCGAAGAGTGGATCAAATCCTTGGAAGTAATCTTTGATTACATGCAAATCGATGACCGTGAACGAGTGCACTTTGCCCTCTTTTTACTTCGTAACGAAGCCCGGAACTGGTGGGAGGGAGCTAAGGAAGGTGTCGAACTCGAGAACTTGTCATGGGAGTCATTTAAGGTCCAATTCTTCGAGAAATACTTTTCCAAGGACGTTCGGGCCAACAAACTCAAGGAATTCTTGGAACTCCGCCAAGGGGATCTCACCATGACCGAATACGTTCGGTTATTTGAACGAGGATGCTTGTACGCCCCATTCATCGCCAAGGACGTTGAGGAAAAGAAAAATCACTTCACAAGGGGTTTACAACCCGAAATTCGAAGGGATATCCGCATGTCCGACGCCACTACTTTTCGCCAAATGGTGGACAAGGCACTAACGGCTGCTCAAGACGAAAATGAAATTCAGCAAGGGAAGCGACCCCAGCCACCCACACCACGACCATGGAAGAAGGCCAACTTTGGAAATCACAAATTCAAAGGAAAGAAGGTCCAAAGTCCAAACCCTAAACCAGTAGCACCAACGACCAAGCCAACTTGCTCGAACTGCGGAAAGGCTCACTTTGGGATCTGCGGAAAGGATACCGAGTTGTGTATTCGATGCAAAAAGCCCGGCCATAAGGCGAGAGACTGCCCCAACGCTCAAACTCGAGTTCCAGGCCGCGCGTTTGCCATGACCCGAGAACAAGTGCGTCAAGATCCGACGATGATCGCAGGTACCGTTCTTATTCTTGGAGAACCCGTGTATGCTTTGATTGATTCTGGCTCTACACATTCCTTTATTTCCACCAATGTGTGTGTACGTCTTGGACTAATACCAACTCAAGTAAGCCACGAATATCGCATCTCTATGCCCTCGGGCGAAGAAATGATCACTGACAAAGTAGTGAAGGATTGTCCTATTCAAATTCAATCCCAACCCATGAGGTTCGATCTCATCATCTTAACAATCGAGAACTTTGACCTCGTAATGGGAATGGATTGGTTGACCAAGTTCAAGGCACAAATCAACTGCGCCCTAAAGACCGTAAGCTTTTCTCTCCCAAATCACACCCTCTTAGAGTTTCGAAGCGACACCAAGACTCTAATTCCTATAATATCCGCAATCAAAGCCACCAAACTCATCAACAAGGGACATATCGGGTATCTCGTCCACCTTCTGGAGAGTAGCTCAAAACCTCAACCAGTGATGTCTGAACTTCCCGTTGTTCAAGAATTTCCCGATGTCTTCCCCGATGACCTACTCGGGCTACCGCCCGATCGCGAAATTGAATTCGAAATTCATCTTATTCCGGGAACAGAACCAATCTCAGAGGCTCCGTACCGTATGGCTCCTGTGGAACTCAAAGAATTAAAGAATCAAGTTCAAGAATTACTCGATAAGGGTTACATCCGCCCCAGTCACTCCCCATGGGGAGCCCCGGTACTATTCGTTAAGAAGAAAGACGGATCTTTCCGCCTTTGCATCGACTATCGAGAGCTGAATAAGGTGACCATAAAGAACCAATATCCTCTACCCCGCATCGACGATCTCTTTGACCAACTCCAAGGGTCATCCGTCTTCTCCAAAATCGACCTTCGGTCAGGTTACCACCAGCTTAAAGTCAAAGAAGCTGATATTTCTAAGACTGCTTTCCGAACTCGATACGGCCACTACGAATTCGTAGTAATGCCGTTTGGTTTGACCAACGCCCCCGCCGCTTTTATGGATCTTATGAACCGAGTTTTTCATCAGTACCTCGACAAGTTTGTCATCGTCTTCATCGATGATATTCTTATATACTCCAAAACCCAAGAAGAACATACCTCCCAATTACGAATAGTACTCCAAACACTCCGAGAGCATCAACTCTACGCCAAGTTCAGTAAATGTGAATTTTGGCTATCCCGAGTCACTTTCCTTGGCCATATCATCTCTGCCGAAGGACTTTCCGTCAACCCCGGCAAAATAGACGCAATCTCAACCTGGCCCACTCCAAAGAATGTAAGGGAGATACGAAGTTTCCTTGGCTTAGCCAGATACTATCGCAAATTCGTTCAAGATTTTCAAAAATCGCATCACCCCTCACTCAACTCACAAAGAAAGGAGTCACTTACCAATGGACCCCAGATCGCGAGGACAGTTTCCAAGAACTAAAGAAGCGTTTGACCACCGCTCCAATTCTTTCACTACCAGACGGATCCAGAGGATTTGTGATTTAAAGCGACGCATCCAAGCTCGGACTAGGTGCTGTACTTATGCAAAACGGAAAAGTGATAGCATACGCGTCCCGCCAGCTCAAGGAATACGAGAAGAACTACCCAACTCACGATCTAGAGCTCGCAGCAGTAGTCTTTGCACTTAAAATCTGGCGTCACTACCTATACGGCGATAAGTGCACTGTTTACACCGATCACAAAAGCCTTAAGTATTTCTTCACACAGAAAGAATTAAACATGAGGCAGCGAAGATGGCTCGATCTGGTTAAATATTATGACTGCGAATTCCTATACCACCCCGGGAAGGCGAATGTTGTGGCAGATCCCTTAGTCGGAAGTCGATAAACGCCCTAGTAGTTGAATCAGATTTTCGAGACCGCGTGAGGACAGCTCAAGATCAAGACCCCCAACTTCGGAAAATTCGCACAAATCTCGAAGCAAACCCTAACTTCCGAGTTTCCAAAGACGGATTTCTCCAATTCCAAAACCGCACTTGCATTCCCGACGATGCCGAAATTAGACGACTCATCTTAGCCGAGGCACATCAGACCACATATACATGTCATCCCGGATCAACCAAAATGTACCAAGACTTGAAGAAACTATATTGGTGGCCGGGAATGAAGAAAGATATAGCTCGATTCATTGCCCAATGCCTCACCTGCCAACAAATCAAGACTGAACACCAACGACCCGGAGGATTACTACAACCAAATCAAATCCCCGAATGGAAATGGGAAGTGATAACAATGGACTTTGTTCAAGGATTCCCAAGGACCCAGCGCGGATCTGACTCTATTTGGGTGATTATCGACCGGCTAACCAAATCGGCCCATTTTCTTCCAATCCGCAAGACGTTTAGCCTAGATAAACTCGCAGAACTCTATATGCGAGAAATCGTTCGACTCCACGGAATTCCGACGGCTATTATTTCGGATCGAGACCCACGGTTCACCTCAAAATTCTGGAAAAGTTTGCAAGGAACTCTTGGAACCAAATTATCTTTCAGCATTGCCTTTCATCCCCAAACCGATGGCCAGTCGAAATGCACGATCAAAACCCTTGAGGACCTACTTCGAGCCTGTATACTTGACTTTGGAGGCAACTGGGAATCTCGGCTACCGTTGATCGAATTTGCGTATAATAATAGCTTCCAATCATCAATCGGAATGGCACCATACGAAGCACTTTACGGACGCAAGTGCCGATCTCCCCTCTACTGGGACGAAGTTGGAGAGAGAAAACTTCTCGGACCCGACCTAGTTCAACAAACGGTGAACCTAGTTCGAGACATCCGAGAAAATATGCGAGTTGCCCAAAACCGACAACAAAGCTACGCTAATAATAGAAGGCGAGATTTGGAATTCGAAGTCGGAGGATTAGTATTCCTAAAAGTAGCCCCTTTTAAAGGAATTTTACGATTCGGAAACCGAGGCAAACTATCTCCGCGATATATCGGACCGTTCGAAATACTCGAAAGAATAGGCAGTCGCGCTTACCGTCTAGCACTTCCACCTAATCTATCCCGAATCCATAACGTATTCCACGTCTCCATGCTTCGCAAATACATTTCCAGCCCTGAACACGTCCTCAAAGCTGAACCTATTGAGCTAAATCCAAACCTTTCATACGAAGAAAGACCCCTCCGAATTCTCGACTCCAAAACCAAGACACTTCGAAACCGCGAGATTCACCTAGTCAAAGTACAGTGGCACAACCACACCCCCGAAGAAGCTACATGGGAACGCGAATCAGAAATGAGAAGTCTCTATCCCGAATTATTCGGGACAGGTAACAAATTTTGGGGACAAAATTTTTTAAGGGGGGAAGATTGTAACACCCCACGTTTTCAAAACACGATAATCTCTAGCCACTTAAATACTAAAAATAGGACTATACATGAATTATTATGTGCCGGATTATTAGATATCAAATTTTATACGTGACCTTATGTGCATATGTGTTTACGGGCGAATTATACATGCATGCTAGGACTTAGCATAATTTCCATAATACATAATATATATGTATGTATATGTGCCGTATATGTGTGTATTTTAGGGGAGGATTATTAAATAATTATAAAATAAACAAATGATAATCCTAAGCCTAGCCTAACCCCTATTAAGACCAATCCTACACTCCATCTCAAGCATGCCTATTTAGAAGGCCAAGAGTCCCCTTCTCTCCCCCTCATTTCGGATGCATCAAACCCCCTCTCTCTCCCTTGTTTCCTTCCTTCTTCAAGCCACCATTTCCATCAGCTCCACCAAGCTCGAACCCCTCCCTAAATCAACAAGATTTTTCTCAAGACAAAGATGAGAATTCCCTATCTCACCCTTGCCCTTGAATACTCCAAGAACACTATAAATACATGGTGCCCCTTCACTAGTGAAAACACTTCTCACCTTGAAATCTATACCGTGTCCTTCCATATCAAAGTAGCTTGGTTTAATCTCAATGCTTGAAGAGGTAAGAGCTGCCATTCGAAGTTCTCAAACCCTTCTTTCTTCTTCATTCTTTTTCTTCCTCTAACTCTCGGTTTTTCTTTGAAGGTTCCCTAGAACCTTCCCCTTTTCAGCTAGCTTTTATTTCTGTATATTTTTTAGGTAAGGAATCGAAATCCTTGCTGCAAATGGAGGTATCAAGTATCAAGAACAAAATTTCGAAATTAATTAAAAGACACCCCTAATTCTTGTTTTATGTTGTTCTTGCATTTAATGTTTCCCTTTGTGTTAGTTTATATGATTTATGTTATTGCATGTATGATCAGAGGTCTTAAATGGTAGATTTGAGTTGATGGTTTTCAAGGAAATTTCAGTTATTTCGAAAATTGTGAAGAAAATTAAAATTGGGAAAAGTTTTGGGGTTGCATGTGTTAATCTGCATACTTTTGGGCCAGATATGTAATTTTGGAGAAGTCAGACTCATATGAGTTTTCAAAATTTGTTTTTGACATTTATTGAACGGAAATTTCAGATTTAAGAAAATTTTGTAAGAATAGGTAATTTTTGAACTTCTAGTGGTCTTGCATGTATAGATCTAAAGGTTATTAGGGTGAAAAATAGAATTTTCGAAGTTGTTGCATAAATCAAGTTGTTAGTTTCGTTCTTCTGCATATATTGAACAAAGATTTCGGATTTTTGGGGGTTGTTATGAAGAAATGAAATTTGAAATTTTAGTACGGATGCATGTGTAATCCGAAAGATTTTTGGGGCAAATCTGCAATTTTGAGAAGTTAATTTCGAATGGCTTTCCAAATCTGTTTTTCAGCACTTGGTAAAAGAAAATTTCAATTTCTAAGAAGTTTTGTAAGAAAAAGGATTTTTGGGAATTTCTAAGGGTCATGCATGTATATATCTAGAGAGTCTAGGGTGAAAAATGTAATTTTCGAAAAATCTGCATAAATAACTTCTAACTGGATTTTTCTGCAATTATTGAAACTTCAGATGTATTAAGGGTTGATTTCATGAAAATATGAATTAGGAACTTTTAGCTTACTTGCATGTGTGAGTTTTGAAACTTTTGGGGTCAAAACTGTAATTTCCAGAGATTTAGGGGCATTGTACTGAATACCCGAAATCTTTTAAGTTAATATGTTTCTTGATCCTAAATTTGCTAGTAAAGAGATTTTGGGATTTAGTAGCTTAAGGAGGATATAGGAATTAAATGAACCTTTACTAGCCTTGTGGGGAATTTTGGTTATATGTGAGTAAACATTCATGAATGCATAATTCGATGTGTGATTTATTGTGTGTTATGTGGTTGTTTGTCACTTGATTGATATTTGTGATGTTTTGTGGTGGTTTTAAATTTCTTATGGGTTATTGTGGAATATTGATACCTTTATGTACTCAACCGGAATTCTAAATACTTCGACCATGCCACTTTTGAAATTAAATAAAATAAATTGGGGAGATTAATGAAATACTTAGAAAGGATGAGAAAGGATAGGGGGGCCGGTATTCCAACCATAGATACTACAGTTGGGTGGTTTGATTCCACCAAAAACGGGCTCAGAATAATCTTCTTATTTTCTAAGTAAAGAAGTTAATTTCTCATCGGATTCGATAAAATGAAAAAGCTTTCTTACGTACACGAATTTTGAATGCTAGAAATGTGCATTATATTTAACTTCATTTCATTTGTGTGGCTATAACATAATATATGTAGTACGACTATATTTTCAAGTCTCGGTATCTTTCGAGACCCTTACTGAGCTTTGTTAGCTCATATAGATATTCTCCGTTTGCAGGTATTAGTGCTATTCACTCCACCGGATTGGACTAGTCGACGGTTCGAGAAGCCAACTCCGAGTTTTTGGCTCGTATGGAGGATCTACTTATAATGCTTGTAGTATTATCTTTTGTGTATATTGTCCTTAGGACAATTACTATTTCCGTAGTAGCTCACGTGTATTATTATTATCCGTGGTAGAGGAGGCTTAATCCTCCGAATGTGGGCCCCTTTTTGTTAAACTATGGTCCATTACGTAGAATTAATATGTTGTTTTGGATTATGGACTCTAACCCTTTTGTTACTATGTTTTATCAAGGTGACACCACTTATAGTCTATATTATGGATTAATCGAGTAGTTAGATATATGCTCCTCCATCCCACTAAATCACTTCGCCGAAAATTTTTCCGAAGCCATACCCGTCTTTAAGTCTTAGGTCATTAGAAAAAAAAATTAAAAAAAATTCGGCTCGCTAATCCTTGGAGTCTACCCATATATCTAAACCCTTATATGACACACTTAGGTCATTAGAAAGCTTTCGTGATCCTTTTTGCGAATGCACTTTTGCGTGAGTACTTTTATGCATGCTTTTGTACTTTTACTTATGTGCGTATATTTTGTAGCGAGTGTTTTTGTGCACGTTTCTTGATGCGCATTTGTGTCCTCGAACTGTAGCACGTATTTTCATGATTACTTTTGGAATCCAATTTTGACCATGTTCGAGTTTGAATTCGGAAATTTGACATTAGGCAGGAATTGAAGCCAGCTAAAATAGCTTTCTAATGCCGCCAGAACCAGTTGATTTGGAGTCCGGATGAGAAAGTTATACTCGACTTCGTGGACACTACCGAAGATGTTGAGGGATCCTCTCTTTTAATTTGATTTTATTTTCCTAATTGCAACTCTTTTCTTACTCTTTGATCATTTTTGCTTCATGGACACCTAATTATGAATTTGTACCTATAAGATATATAAATCCACCAATTAAAACAAAAATATAAATTAATCCATAAAAAAATCCACGTAAACGTAAACATTGAGTGTTATTTCTACACTCCACTATATCTTTTGTATTTAGTGTTTTTGCTATTGTTTGGTTATGCGTATTAAAGTCCTAGTGTTGTATTTAGTGTTTTAAAGAACGTTGTTGCGAATGTACTTTTGCGCATATTTTTTTACATGTACGTTTGTGCATGTCCATTTGAGCGAGTGAGTTTGTGCATGTTTGTTGATTTGTATTAATGTCCTAGGATTGTAGTTTGGGTTTTCGTGATCCTTTTTGTGAATGCACTTTTGCGTGAGTACTTTTGTGCATGCTTTTGTACTTTTACTTATGTGCGTATATTTTGTAGCGAGTGTTTTTGTGCACGTTTCTTGATTCGCAATCGTGTCCTCGAACTGCAGTACGTATTTTCATGATCGCTTTTGGAATCTAATTTTGACCATGTTCGAGTCTGCATTCGGAAATTTGACATTAGACACGAATTGTAGCCCACTTAAATAGCTTTCTATTGTTGTCGGAACCAGTTGATTTGGAGTCCGGATGAGAAAGTTATGCTCGACTTCGTGGAAACTACCGAAGATGTTGAGGGATCCTCTCTTCTAATTTGATTTTATTTTCCTAATTGCAACTCTTTTCTTACTCTTTGATCATTTTTGCATCATGGACACCTAATTATCAATATGTATCTATAAGATACTAAATCCGCCAATTAAAACAAAAATATAAATTAATCCATAAAAAAATCCAAGTAAACGTAAATGTTGAGTGTTATTTCTACACTCCACTGTATCTTTTGTATCTAGTGTTTTTGCTATTGTTTGGTTATGCGTATTAAAGTCCTAGTGTTGTATTTCATGTTTTTAAGAACGTTGTTGCGAATGCATTTTTGCGCATATTTTTTTACATGTACGTTTGTGCATGTCCATGTGAGCGAGTGTGTTTGTGCATGTTTGTTGATTTGTATTAATGTCCTAGGATTGTAGTTTGTGTTTTCGTGATCCTTTTTGCGAATGCACTTTTGCGTGAGTACTTTTGTGCATGCTTCTGTACTTTTACTTATGTGCAAATATTTTGTAGCGAGTTTTTTTGTGCACGTTTCTTGATGCGCATTCGTGTCCTCGAACTGTAGCACGTATTTTCATGATCGCTCTTCGAATCCTATTTTGACCATGTTCGAGTCCGAATTCGGAAATTTGACATTAGACAGGAATTGTAGCCAGCTAAAATAGCTTTCTAATGCCGCCAGAACCAGTTGATTTGGAGTCCGGCTGAGAAAGTTATGCTCGACTTCGTGGACACTACCGAAGATGTCGAGGGATCCTCTCTTATAATTTGATTTTATTTTCCTAATTGCAAATCTTTTCTTACTCTTTGATCATTTTTTCTTAATGGACACCTAATTATCAAGTTGTACCTATAAGATACTAAATCCACCAATTAAAACAGAAATATAAATTAATCCATAAAAAAATCCACGTAAACGTAAACGTTGAGTGTTATTTCTACACTCCACTGTATCTTTTGTATTTAGTGTTTTTGCTATTGTTTGGTTATGCGTATTAAAGTCCTAGTGTTGTATTTCGTGTTTTTAAGAACGTTGTTGCGAATGTACTTTTGCGCATGTTTTTTTACATGTACGTTTGTGCATGTCCAGTTGAGCGAGTGTGTTTATGCATGTTTGTTGATTTGTATTAATGTCCTAGGATTGTACTTTGTGTTTTCGTGATCCTTATTGCGAATGCACTTTTGCGTGAGTACTTATGTGTATGCTTTTGTACTTTTACATATGTGCGTATATTTTGTAGCAAGTGTTTTTGTGCACGTTTCTTGATGCGCATTCGTGTCCTCAAACTGTAGCACGTATTTTCATGATCGCTTTTGGAATCCAATTTTGACCATGTTCGACTCCGAATTTGGAAATATGACATTAGACAGGAATTGTAGCCAGATAAAATAGCTTTCTAATGCCGCAGGAACCAGTTGATTTGGAGTCCGTATGAGAAAGTTATGCTCGACTTCGTGGACACTACCAAAGATGTGGAGGGATCCTCTCTTCTAATTTGATTTTTTTTTCCTAATTGCAACTCTTTTCTTACTCTTTGATCATTTTTTCTTCTTGGACACCTAATTATCAATTTGTACCTATAAGATACTAAATACACCAATTAAAACAGAAATATAAATTAATCCATAAAAAAATCCACGTAAACGTAAACGTTGAGTGTTATTTCTACACTCCACTGTATGTTTTGTATTTAGTGTTTTTGCTATTGTTTGGTTATGCGTATTAAAGTCCTAGTGTTGTATTTCGTGTTTTTAAGAACGTTGTTGTGAATGTACTTTTGCGCATGTTTTTTTACATGTACGTTTGTGCATGTCCATTTGAGCGAGTGTGTTTGTGCATGTTTGTTGATTTGTATTAATGTCATAGAGATGGTAGTTTGTGTTTTCATGATCCTTTTTGCGAATGCACTTTTGCGTGAGTACTTCTGTGTATGCTTTTGTACTTTTACATATGTGCGTATATTTTGTAGCGAGTGTTTTTGTGCACGTTTCTTGATGCACATTCGTGTCCTCGTACTGTAGCACGTATTTTCATGATCGCTTTTGGAATCCAATTTTGACCATGTTCGAGTTCGAATTTTGAAATATGATATTAGACAGGGATTGTAGCCAGCTAAAATAGCTTTCTAATGCCGCCGGAACAAGTTGATTTGGAGTCCGGATGAGAAAGTTATGCTCGACTTCGTGGACACTACCGAAGATGTCGAGGGATCCTCTCATCTAATTTGAATTTATTTTCCTAATTGCAACTCTTTTTTTACTCTGTGATCATTTTTGCTTCATTCACACCTAATTATCAATTTGTACCTATAAGATACTAAATCCACCAATTAAAACAGAAATATAAATTAATCCATAAAAAAATCCACGTAAACGTAAACGTTGAGTGTTATTTCTACACTCCATTGTATCTTTTTTATTTAGTGTTTTTGCTATTGTTTGGTTATGCGTATTAGACTCCTAGTGTTGTATTTCGTGTTTTAAAGAACGTTGTTGCGAATGTACTTTTGCGCATGTTTTTTTACTTGTACGTTTGTGCATGTCTATTTGAGTGAGTGTGTTTGTGCATGTTTGTTGATTTGTATTAATGTCCTAGGATTGTAGTTTGTGTTTTCGTGATCCTTTTTGCGAAAGCACTTTTGCGTGAGTACTTTTGTGCATGCTTTTGTACTTTTACTCATGTGCGTATATTTTGTAGCGAGTGTTTTTGTGCACGTTTCTTAATGCACATTCGTGTCCTCGAATTGTAGCACGTATTTTCATGATCGCTTTTGGAATCTAATTTTGACCATGTTCGAGTCCGAATTTGGAAATATGACATTAGACAGGATTTGTAACCAACTAAAATAGCTTTCTAATGCCGTCGAAACCAGTTGATTTGGAGTCCGGATGAGAAAGTTGTGCTCGACTTCGTGGAAACTACCGAAGATGTTGAGGGATCCTCTCTTCTAATTTCATTTTATTGGTGTTGGTCAATTTTTGTTAGTGTTAGCCAATTTTTGACAGCTTCTATCTTACTCGGATCGAGAGAAATACCATTCTTGGACACGACATGCCCTAGGAATACAACTTGATCAAGCCAAAACTCGCACTTCTTAAATTTAGCATATAGTTGCCGTTCTTTCAATATTTGCAACACCACTCTCAAATGTTCTCTATGTTCGTCTTTATCATGGGAATAGATCAAGATATCATCAATGAACACAATCACAAATTTGTCTAGGAACTCCTTGAACACCCTATTCATCAAATCCATAAAAGCTGAGGGGGCATTTGTTAAGCCAAAGGGCATGACTAGAAATTCATAATGTCCGTACCTTGTTCTAAATGCAGTCTTTTGTATGTCATCCTCCTTTATTTTCAATTGATGATACCCGGAGCGTAAATCGATCTTCGAAAATATTGATGCTCCTTGCAATTGATCAAACAAATCATCTATTCTGGGCAGTGGATATTTGTTCTTGATTGTAAGTTTGTTCAGTTCTCTATAATCGATGCATAAACGTAATGTACCATCTTTCTTTTTCACAAACAAATTCGGTGCTCCCCAAGGAGAATAACTCGGCCGAATAAGACCTTTATGCAACAAGTCTTGTAGTTGAATCTTCAACTCTTTCAGTTCTGTTGGTGCCATTTTGTATGGAGCTTTAGAAATAGGAGTACTTCCGGGCAACGTATCAATAACAAATTCAATTTCTCAATCCGGTGGCAGTCCTGGTAAGTCATCTGGAAATACCTCAAGAAATTGATAAACCACATCCACATCTTGGGGTTGCAATTGTGTTCCTACTGAAGTGTCCATAACATTACCCAAGTATCCAACACAACCCTTACTCATCATCTTTTGAGCCTTCAATGCAGCTATAAATGGTATTGAAGATGAAAGTGAATGACCGCCAAACTCGAAATGTTCTTCACCCGGTGGCTGGAAGATGACAACCTTCCGATTACAATTAATGGTTGCATAATATTTTGTAAGCCAATCCATGCCCAAAATAGTCTCAAAATTTGCGACAGGTAAAACAACAAGATCCGCACAAAGTGTTCTACCACTTATCTGAATAGAACAATGTTTCAACATTTGGTTGGAATTCATCTCTTCCCTGATGGAGTCGTCACACTGTACGTCACATCCAACGTATCTGGTATAATGCCCAATCTCCTCACCAATGAATGTGATGCAAATGAATGAGTAGATCCTGAGTCTATTAATGCAAGTGTTGGAGTTCCTAAAATCAAAATAGTACCTGAGACAACGGATGCATCTACATCAGCTTGTTCTTTAGTCATTGCATACACTCTCGCTTGAACTTTGACTGGTGGGGTGCGACAATCCCTTGCAATATGCCCTGGCTTCTTACACCTAAAGCAACAATTTAAACCGCTATAGCATTCTCCAAAATGATTATTCCCACATGTGGCACACTTGGGCTTTTCAACTATAGTAGAACTTTGTACAACTCTAGGGCGCTTCTCATTTACTTGGCCTGATTTTTGCTCTGGTTTCTTCCATTGAGATTGAGTTCTTTGAGTAAAAGTTTGCCTCTTCTGTTGATGAAATTTCTGAATTTACTTCTCATCAAAGTCAGCCATTAATGCGTTGTCCACCACTTGTCGAAACTCGTTTGGAGAAGAGATCCTTACATCTTTTCTAATAACTGGGTTGAGGCCTCTCATGAAGTGATCCATCTTTTCTTTGTTATCTTTGGCTATGTAAGGTACATACTTGCAACCCTCCTCGAATTTTCGCACGTAGTCACACACGGACCTTTCATTCTGCTTCAATTCTAAGAACTCTTTTACTTTGAGTGACCGGACATCCCTCGTGAAATACTTGTCATAAAAGATTGTTTTGAATGCCTCCCATGTCAACTTCTCCATATCCACTGCAAGTTTTGTACCCTCCCACCAAGTTCTAGCTTCTTTCTTCAATGGGAAAATGGCACAAAGTACTTTCTCGGAATCTTCGATTCGCATGTAATCAAAGATGACATCTAGAGATTTTACCCATTCTTCCGCAACCATAGGATCAGACCCACCATAGAAATCAACCGGTTCCATTTTACGAAATTTCTCATACACGGTAAGAGAGTTATCGTGTCTAGCTTGTGGAGGAGGTTGTTGGTTTTGTTCATGGGTTCGCTGTTGCATATCGAACAATTTTTGTATCTGTTCGCCATCCATTCTAGTCTGTTGCTGAATCAAACCAGCTAAATTATCAACTAAGTTGTAGTCACCCTCGTGGTCGACATTCCCTGTCTTCCTTTTTGGTGTCATTACTTCCTATACATTGCCGAATCTCATCCCATTCATTAGCCAATACTAATGCACAATCATGACAATGGCATACATATGTTAAGATAATCAAACACATAGGTAAATAAGAAGAGAGTTAACCAAGCTTCCCAGCCAAAGTATGTTCATATGCCTTCTTCTATCTTCAGAAAAGATTTTAAACCTCTGCTCTGATACCACAAATGTAACGCCCCACAACCTAACAGCAGAATCCAATCGGATCACCACCATTAAGTTAGGGATGCTACCCTTTTATATATACACTTAAACATTATGGTTTTAATACAAAAATACGTTATATGCTTTGAAAAGAAATCAAACTTTGTACTTTCTCGAAATCTGTACAAATATATACATATTTATTGTTTACAAAATTATATTGTACAAAAACCATAATAGAGCGGCTAACAAAATGAAATCAGAGTTTCTAGCTCGGCTACAAAAATGGCTCGAAGCATGGCATATGAACAAATCTCTGTCTGGCCGCTCTTGGCTAGGTCAACTTCTAAACATGTACATCATTACCTGCATCATAAGAACCTAATGAGCTAATGGCTCAGCAAGTCGAAACTGATGTAATAACAATATATCACATAACACGACATAACACGTTATTCATTCAATATGTACAATATCACATATAACTTCATTCATGATCCTTTTCTTTGAAATCCTTCTCTTTATCGGGTACCCTTGAAGTGTGGTACTTGACTGATAGCAATAGACTTTGATTTTCGGAACCTGTTCATCATATTTGGCCAATAGATAATACGGGGGTTTCCATACCGGCCTTTTGACCTCAGGTATTAGCCGTATTTCATTTCTTTAATTGTGGGTTTTCCATACTGGTCTTTCGACCTCAGGTATTTGCCACCATGTGTTGGGTCCGCCGGTTCCTCCCGCGTCCCTTGCCTACTCGACTATCAATCCAGTACCATACTCCCATTTTCAAAACATATTCTATCATATCACTATGACTCATCAATCATTCAAACATCATGGAGAACACATAGCAAAAGTCACATTAAAACACACATAATTAGGTTCTTACGATGAACAAATGAAAGCTTCAACTTACCTCAAGTCCAATATGGTCTATGAAGTGAATAGATCAGTCTCATATAGATTGTGCTAGATTCCTTGATTATAGATTAATTCAAACTTCAAAACGTAGGATTTTCAGCTAGAAAAGGTGCAGAACTTGTTCTAGCACTACCTCTATGAGTTCTTATGATTGATGTTCTCTTATGTGAGTATGGAAGTGAAGAAATATCAAGAGAAGCTTAAGGAAATAGGTCTGGTCGGTTTTTGGAAGAAGACAAGTGAAATGAAGACCAAAACACAAAGTCTTCACTTATCTACCCATTCCCAACAAGGCCAAATGGAGGATGATGATTGGAAGGCTTATATTTGCTGGATTCTTGTAGTTCCTCCACGTTTTTCTAGCTTGAGATAAGATATGGGCTGATGCTTACTCATTATAATCAAGTGTAAACAATTTGAGAATGGTCTTGTGCAACCTAGTCAACCAACCAATCAAATTGCACCATTTTGCATACTTTTGGTTTTAGTCTAATATGAGTTACTTCAAGTAATTACATATGTAATTAATCATATTAAAATGTAATTGAAATGCAGAACTGCAATTAAAACAAATATATCAGCGTTTAGCACATTGATCCCTTCTTAACCGAGAAACTGAGCTTCTCACTACAATATATCACTTAAGTCTCATGTTAAATCATAAAATAGGAGTTCAATAACATGTATCATGTATCAGCACATTTTAACAAAAGTATTCGATCACGTATTAAAACACAATGAAGGCACATGTGTAGCAAGTAGTCGTGATCATGCATCATGAATGATGAATTATAACTACATGCATTGATGCAATATACTTATTATTGGCCATGTACGGATGATTGGGCATTACACTTTTGTACTTTTCACTACAACACAAATCATCATCCATAGCGTTTGAAAAACGCTATTGTAGGATTGCATAGCGTTTTTGAAAACGCTATGTCTGCCGGAGCTATAATAGGTCTCGATTTTGTTATAGCGTTTTTTCAAAGCTATTATATTTACACGTAATATAGCGTTTTTTATGTGCTATTGTATGGATTTGTACAACTATGATGAAACGCTATTGTAAAGATATGGTAACATTTTGTGCATGCTATTGTATGTCTTTTTGTAGCTTACGTCAAATGCTATTGTAACTCTACTATGGCTTGTCCTAAACGCTATTAAAGATGAGACAAAAAATAAATAAGCTGCTATAAATAATTTATTATAGAATTTTTTAATCGCTTTTATAAATTATTTAAACAACCTTTAATTAGTTTTTAGTTTTTAGTAATAGCATGCATATTGGGCATTCATTAATAATAATAAAAATTATAGAATACCAAGATGATACAGAATAAATAGTTGTCATTACAAATATCTCAACCAAATCGTCAATAGAACACAAAATCTAACATTAATCTTCTAGTATTCATACTCATTAATGAAAAAAGAACAAGACACTGTCGCAACAAAAAAACTAGTTCAGAGTCATCCTTGACTGCATCACCTGTTACCAAAGAAGAGGAGACCAAAAATTACTTAATTAACCTATATAAAATAAACTGACTCTAATATATATGTTGGAAAATAATACAACAAATGTAACATTTTACCGAGCTCTAAACCATAACAACTTTATTGTAACGGCGATGACAACTTCAATTAACTCCATCTCAGATGAAGACCTTCAAAGAGATGCGCATAATTTTGGAATTGTTCATATAGACCAAAAAACTAAAATGAATTACCTATCCCACTCTAATTAGTGGGGGGCAAAACAATTACAGAGATAATTTTTGATGGGCAATAATTCAGAAAATCATGATAGATAAAGAAATTTAAGATCATAAAAGCGGCAGAATATGTTATCACCCTGCTATAAATTTATATTTTTCATATAAACTGATCTCAAACATGATGGCAACACTGAGTTATGAGAAGGAGGGTGTTACCCGTTGAACTAGTTAATATTCACAGGGCATCAAAGCTTGCGGAAAGAAACCTAAACAAACAACTACTTCAATGTACTCTATCGTCTTTAATGATATTCCTGGCAAAAAAAATATGAAAATAAAAAGTAGCCACAATTCCAATTTTAAATTAAAAAAAAAAAAAAAAAAAAAAAAAAAAAAAAAAAAAAAACAACTCTACATAGAAAATTAAAGCTTGCGACCAAGAATTTTGAATATCAAATTTAGGAGATTCAATTCTACTTCTACATGACAAACCTCAGGGGATCAATAATCAGCATATTAAACTAGACAATGAAGATTAATTCCCAAAGTAAATACCTTTGTAATTGGAATTTATTTCGTCTTGCAAGTTCTAACAACTGAGATTGATATGTGCGGAAGTTAAAACTGCAAAGCAAGAAATAAGAAGTATCTATCAAACATCCAAATACATGCACACTGAGCTAACTAAGATAAAACTAAACTATAAAGTCAACTAGCACACATTACAACATTGCTATGTAAACAAGAAATAAGAAAAAAGAAAATTTGAGGAATAATCACAAATATAAGAATAAAAGAGTAAGCTAGACAAGAAATACAATCACTAGTATATTTGCAGTCCAAGAAAGATATAAACCCACAAGAAGTCTAATATCATAATAAATGAAAATTCAAACTTCATACGAGGATATAAGGCAATAACATTTTGAAAATAAAAAATACGTTTTATCTAATTAATCTTCAAATGCCATATAGAAATCGAAGATAACAATTTTTCCAATTACAGACTCGCATTCGTATATAGATATATACATGTAGTTAACAAATACAGACAAAGGGTAACAATTTCAACATACATAAAAAAGAAAAAAAGAAAAAAAATGAAGATGTCGGACTTGGAAGAAGGACATACTTTTGTTGGCGTCTCTTTCTATTGAAAATTGACAACAACCCAACAATTATAAACATAGAATCTGCAATAGTAAAGAGTAAATTAGTAAACTTAATTAGGGCCTTTTTAAAAAAAAAAAAAAACAAAGGAAAATTAGAAAAGCTAAGAGTGCGATTCCTTATTACGAGTGGAAATTGGAAGGAACCATCAAGATTGCGTCGGAAGATCGGTGCTGGATCGAGAGAGAAGATAATCTAGAAACAGACAATTTTGTGGCTTCCATGGAAATAGAATTCTCCGCGAGACACCTCTGATGACTGCATATGGCGAGAGAACCGTCGGAGAGATTCCGCATATGACTGAAAAGTGGAGATAACAGATGGACCGCCGGCGTTTTTATCTTGAAGAGAAACGGAGAAACAATGTTCTAAAATAAAGGGCTTTTTGACCATAGGAAATTGGGATAGGTGTATGAAGGAAATTTATTATATGCCTAAAATATGTGATGCTTTAGAGTTTCTAGCGGCCCACAAAAGTAAATCAATTTTATAGCGTTTCTATTAGTAATTAAGAGTATCGGAAAAACAATTATAGCACTCTTCGCAAAAGTGCTATAAAAATATGCTATTAAAAGTCATTTTTGTTGTAGTGTTTACTCATGTGCGTATATTTTGTAGCTGGTGTTTTTGTGCACGTTTCTTGATGCGCATTCGTGTCGTCGAACTGTAGCACGTATTTTCATGATCGCTTTTGGAATCCAATTTTGACCATGTTCGAGTCCGAATTTGGAAATATGACATGAGAAAGGAATTGTAGCCAGCTAAAATAGCTTTCTAATGCCGCCGGAACCAGTTGATTTGGAGTCCGGATGAGAAAGTTATGCTCGACTTCATGGAAACTACCGAAGATGTTGAGGGATCCTGTCTTCTAATTTGATTTTATTTTCCTAATTGCAACTCTTTTCTTACTCTTTGATCATTTTTTCTTCATGGACACCTAATTATCAACTTGTACCTATAAGATACTAAATCCACCATTAAAAATAGAAATATAAGATAATCCATAAAAAAATCAACGTAAGCGTAAACGTTGAGTGTTATTTCTACACTCCACTGTATGTTTTGTATTTACTGTTTTTGCTATTGTTTGGTTTTGCGTATTAAAATCCTAGTGTTGTATTTCGTGTTTTTAAGAACGTTGTTGCGAATGTACTTTTGCGCATATTTTTTTATATGTACGTTTGTGCATGTCCATTTGAGCGAGTGTGTTTGTGCATCTAAATTGATTTGTATTAATGTCCTTGGATTGTAGTTTGTTTTTTCATGATGCTTTTTGCGAATGCACTTTCGCGTGAGTACTTTTGTGTTTTCATGATGCTTTTACATATGTGCGTATATTTTGTAGCGAGTGTTTTTGTGCACGTTTCTTGATGCGCCTTCGTGTCCTCGTCCTGTAGCACGTATTTTCATGATCGCTTTTGGAATCCAATTTTGACCATGTTTGAGTCCGAATTTGGAAATTTGACATTATACAGGAATTGTAGCCAGCTAAAATAGCTTTCTAATGCCGCCGGAACCAGTTGACTTGGAGTCCGGATAAGAAAGTTATGCTCGACTTCGTGGACACTACCGAAGATGTTGAGGGATCCTCTCTTCTAATTTTATTTTATTTTCCCAATTGCAACTCTCTTCGTACTCTTTGATCATTTTTGCTTCATGGACACCTAATTATCAATTTGTACCTATAAGATACTAAATCCACCAATTAAAACAAAAATATAAATTAATCCATAAAAAAATCCACGTGAATGTAAACGTTCAGTGTTATTTCTACACTCCACTGTATCTTTTGTATTACGTATTTTTACTATTGTTTGGTTATGCGTATTAAAATCCTAGTGTTGTATATCGTGTTTTTTAGAACGTTGTTGCGAACTTTTGTGCATATTTTTTTACATGTACGTTTGTGCATGTCCATTCGAGCGAGTGTGTTTGTGCATGTTTGTTGATTTGTATTAATGTCTTAGGATTGTAGTTTGTGTTTTCATGACCCTTATTGCGAATGCGCTTTTGCGTGTGTGTTTTTTTGCCTGCTTTTGTACTTTTACTTATGTGCTTATATTTTGTAGCAAGTGTTTTTGTGCATCTTTCTTGATGTGCATTCATGTCCTCGTACTGTAGCACGTATTTTCATGATCGCTCTTGGAATCCAATTTTGACCATGTTCGAGTCCGAATTTGGAAATTTGACATTGGACACGAATTGTAGCCAGCTAAAATACCTTTCTCATGCCGCCAGAACCAGTTGATTTGGAGTCCGGATGAGAAAGTTATGCTCGACTTCGTGGACACTACAGAAGATGTTGAGGGATCCTCTCTTCTAATTTTATTTTATTTTCCTATTTGCAACTCTTTTCGTACTCTTTGATCATTTTTGCTTCATGGACACCTAATTATCAATTTGTACCTATAAGATACTAAATCCACCAATTGAAACAAAAAATGTAAATTAATCCATCCAAAAATCCACGTAAACGTAAACGTTGAGTGTTATTTCTACACTCCAATATATCTTTTGTATTTAGTGATTTTACTATTGTTTGTTATGCGTATTAAAGTTCTAGTGTTGTATTTCGTGTTTTTAAGAACGTTGTTGAGAATGTACTTTTGCGCATATTTTTTTACATGTACGTTTGTGCATGTCCATTTGAGCGAGTGTGTTCTTGCTTGTTTGTTGATTTGTATTAATGTCCTAGGATTGTAGTTTATGTTGTCGTGATCCTTTTTGCGAAGGCACTTTTGCGTGAGAACTTTGGTGCATGCTTTTGTACTTTTGCTTATGTGCGTATATTTTGTAGCGAGTGTGTTTTTGCACGTTTCTTGATGCGCATTCGTGTCCTCGAACTATAGCATGTATTTTCATGATCGCTTTTGGAATCCAATTTTGACCATGTTCGTGTCCGAATTTGGAAATTTGACATTAGACAGGAATTGTAGCCAGCTAGAATAGCTTTCTAATGCCGCCAGAACCAGTTGATTTGGAGTCCGGATGAGAAAGTTATGCTCGACTTCGTGGACACTACCGAAGATGTTGAGGGATCCTCTCTTCTAATTTGATTTTATTTTCCTAATTGCATCTCTTTTCTTACTCTTTGACCATTTTTGCTTCATGAACACCTAATTGTCAATTTGTACCTATAAGATACTAAATCCACCAATTAAAACAAAAATATAAATTAATCCATAAAAAAATCCACGTAAACGTAAACGTTGAGTGTTATTTCTACACGCCACTGTATCTTTTGAATTTAGTGTTTTTGCTATTGTTTGGTTATGCGTATTAAAGTCCTTGTGTTGTATTTCATGTTTTTAAGAAAGTTGTTGCGAATATACTTTTGCGCATATTTTTTTATATGTACGTTTGTGCATGTCCATTTGAGCGAGTGTGTTTGTGCATCTTTATTGATTTGTATTAATGTCCTAGGATTGTAGTTTGTGTTTTCATGATGCTTTTTGCAAATGCACTTTCGCGTGAGTACTTTTGTGCATACTTTTGTACCTTTACATATTGCGTATATTTTCTAGCGAGTGTTTTTGTGCACGTTTCTTGATGTGCATTCCTGTCCTCGTACTGTAGCACGTATTTTCATGATCGCTTTTGGAATCCAATTTTTACCATGTTTGAGTCCGAATTTGGAAATTTGACACTAGACGGGAATTGTAGCCAGCTAAAATAGCTTTCTAATGCCAGCGGAACCAGTTGATTTGGAGTATGGATGAGAAAGTTATGCTCGACTTCGTGGACTCTACCGATGATGTTGAGGGATCCTCTGTTCTAATTTGATTTTATTTTCCTAATTGCAACTCTTTTCTTACTCTTTAATCATTTTTGCTTCATGGACACCTAATTATCAATTTGTACCTATAAGATACCAAAATCAACCAATTAAAACAAAAATATAATTTAATCCATAAAAAAATCCACGTAAACGTTCAGTGTTATTTCTACACGCCACTGTATCTTTTGTATTTAGTGTTTTTGCTATTGTTTGGTTATGCGTATTAAAGTCCTAGTGTTGTATTTCGTGTTTTTAAGAACGTTGTTGCGAATGAACTTTTGCGCATATTTTTTTACATGTACGTTTGTGAATGTCCTTTTGGGCGAGTGTGTTTGTGCGTTGTTGATTTGTATTAATGTCGTAGGATTGTAGTTTGTGTTTTCATGATCATTTTTGCGAATGCACTTTTGCGTGAGTACTTTTGTGCATGCTTTTGTACTTTTACTTATGTGCGTATATTTTGTAGCGAGTGTTTTTGTGCACGTTCTTGATGCGCATTCGTGTCCTCGAGCTGTAGCACGTATTTTCATGATCACTTTTGGAATCCAATTTTGACCAAGTTCGAGTCCGAATTCGGAAATTTGACATTAGACAGGAATTCTAGCCAGCTAAAATAGCTTTCTAATGCCGCGGGAACTAGTTGATTTGGAGTAAAGATGAGAAAGTTATGCTCGACTTCGTGGACACTACCGAAGATGTTGAGGGATCCTCTCTTCTAATTTGATTTTATTTTCCTAATTGCAACTCTTTTCTTACTCTTTGATCATTTTTGCTTCATGGACACCTAATTATCAATTTGTACCTATAAGATACCAAAATCAACCAATTAAAACAAAAATATAAATTAATCCATAAAAAAATCCACGTAAACGTAAACGTTCAGTATTATTTCTACACGCCACTGTATCTATTTTATTTAGTGTTTTTGCTATTGATTGGTTATGCGTATTAAAGTCCTAGTGTTATATTTCGTGTTTGTAGGAACGTTTGTGCGAATGTACTCTATGCGCATATTTTTTTACATGGGCGTTTGTGCGTGTCCAATTGAGCGAGTGTGATTGTGCATGTTTGTTGATTTGTATTAATGTCCTATGTCATGCGCCCCTTTGTGTTTTCATGATCCTTTTTGCGAATGCACGTTTGCGTGAGTACTTTTGTGCAAGCTTTTGTACTTTTACTTATGTGCGTATATTTTGTAGTGAGTGTTTTTGTGCACATTACTTGATGTGCATTCCTGTCCTCGTACTGTAGCACGTATTTTCATGATCGCTTTTGGAATCGAATTTTGACCATGTTCGATTCCGATTTTGGAAACTTGACATTAGACGGGAATTGTAGCCAGCTAAAATAGCTTTCTAATGCCAGCGGAACCAATTGATTTGGAGTACGGATGATAAAGTTATGCTCGACTTCGTGGACACTACCGAAGATGTTGAGGGATCCTCTCTTCTAATTTGATTTTATTTTCCTAATTGCATCTCTTTTCTTACTCTTTGATCATTTTTGCTTCATGGACACCTAATTATCAATTTGTACCTATAAAATACTAAATCAACTGATACGAACCACGCCAACCATGTGACGAGACCCGATATCAATACTTCGGATATCAAATCCTGGACCGTCCAAAGAAGGAATCAAAGGGTGGAACCGCGACCCGTTGCCTATAAGGAGGCAAGAACCTTGGTATGTGAAGACGCCACAATCGATTGCGGAAGATCGATTGATAAGTCTGGGTGAACAAACGGAATCCACCGAAATGTTCGAACGGTTCATAAAGAACCAACCGTGAATATTCTCAATTAAATCATCAAAATTCGTCCATTAAAATCAGCCAAATTGGCTACATATATATAAGATCTAAAAAGACTCCTTTTTCACAAGGAAAAGGACTCTTACCTAATCTATAATAAGGAAACTAATAAATAAGAAAATCCTAGCCATAACTAACTCTAAAATAATACAAATATATTAAACCTAATATAAAAACGTAATTAAATAAAATCTAAACTCCAAATATCAAGTCGACGACACGAACATTCTTCATAACCCGAGTAGACATTTGGCTGTACACGTGTCTTGACTTCAAGCTCGATTTCTGATGTCTTCCACTCCGAATCTCTCTCGCATTAAAACATAAAAGTTTTACGATCTTGAAGTTGGCTTTCTGTAGCAATTCAAATCACCTTAATTGGACTTCAGATGAGAAAGTAATGAGTCAAATTGTGTAACTCTGCCAGAATAATACGGGACTTCCGGGATGAATGAAATTCGACTTGTCCAACGAATTTCCCTCTTCCTTGTCTCGCAATTCTTCGTGTTGGATGTAGTTAGGATCATATCATACTCCCTTTCTTCAAAAGAATTCGTCCTCGAATTCGATTCCTTTGAATGAGCGTGTAGTATTGAAAGCGAATCCATGAGGCAGAAAGTTCTTCACTGTATTTGGAACTTTTTTTTTCCTTTTACGAACAATTAATAATGAAATTCCCCATCCAATTAACAAGATTAAATTTTCCTTGTTAGCACTCCGACCTAACGTTTATATAGAAACGCAAACCGAAAGTATGGAACAACCAACTTGACCCAATGGCTATATAGAACCACGAACCAAAGTTATAATGTTGACGCCACAAGAAAGAAACTTAATAGAGTTCACGAGATTAATGAATAACAAAACACACTCGTTCTTTCATTTTTCTTTTTATTTTTTTATTTTTTTTTCTGGACTCTAAACAAAACTAAAGTTAGACTCAAAGAAATTTACAAATAAATTTCGAATTTTTTAATTTTTTTTGGTTTATGGACTCTAAATAAACAAAACCAAAGACTACTAGACTCAACAATAATAGACAAGAAACGAAAACAAAACAAAGACACGAAAACAAAGACTGACTAAAAAATAAAGATAAAGGATAGGCGAAACCTTCTTAGGAAGATGGCTGTGATTACCAAATGATATGAACCACGCCAACATCGTGACGAGACCCGATATCAATACTTCGGATATCAAATCCCGGACCGTCCTAAAGAAGGAATCAAAAGAGGGTGGAACCGCGACCCGTTGCCTATAAAGAGACAAGAACATTGGTATGTGAAGACGCCACAATCGATTGCGGAAGATCGATTGATAAGTCAGGGTGAACAAACGGAATCCACCGAAATGTTCGAACAGTTCTTAAAGAACCAAAGAGAATAAACTCCATTTAATCATTAAAATTCGTCCCTTAATATCAGCCAAATTGGCTACATATATATATAAGATCTAAAAAGACTCCTTTTTCACAAGGAAAAGGACTCTTACCTAATCTATAATAAGGAAACTAATAAATAAGAAAATCCTAGCCATAACTAACTCTAAAATAATATAAATATATTAAACCTAATATAAAAACGTAATTAAATAAAATCTAAACTCCAATTATCAAGTCGACGACATGAACATTCTTCATAACCCGAGTAGACATTTGGCTGTGCACGTGTCTTGACTTCAACCTCGATTTCTGACCTCTTCCACTCCGAATCTCTCTCGCATTAAAACAGAAACGTTTTAGATCTTGAAGTTGGCTTTCCGTAGCAATTCGAATCACCTTAATTGGACTTCAGATGAGAAAGAAATGAGCCAAATAGTGTACTCTGCCAGAATTATACGGGACTTCCGGGATGAATGAAATTCGACTTGTCCAACGAATTTCCCTCTGCCTTGTCTTCCAATTCTTCGTGTTTGATGTAGTTAGGATCATATCATCAACCAATTAAAACAAAAATATAAATTAATCTATAAAAAAATCCACGTAAACGTAAACGTTGAGTGTTATTTCTACACGCCACTGCATCTTTTGTATTTAGTGTTTTTGCTATTGTTTGGTTATGCGTATTAAAGTCCTAGTGTTGTTTATGTGTTTTTAAGAACGTTGTTGCGAATGTACTTTTGCGCATATTTTTTTACATGTTTGTTTGTGCATGTCTATTTGAGCGAGAGTGTTTGTGCATGTTTGTTGATTTGTATTAATGTCCTAGGATTGTAGTTTGTGTTTTCATGATCCTTTTTGTGAATGCACTTTTGCGTGAGTACTTTTGTGCATGCTTTTGTACTTTTACTTATGTGCGTTTATTTTGTAGCGAGTGTTTTTGTGCACGTTTCTTGATGTGCATTCGTGTCCTCGTACTGTAGCACGTATTTTCATGATCGCTTTTGGAATCCAATTTTGACAATGTTCGAGTCCGAATTTGGAAATTTGACATTAGACAAGAATTGTAGCCAGCTAAAATAGCTTTCTAATGCCGCCGGAACCAGTTGATTTGGAGTCCGGATGAGAAAGTTATGCTCGACTTCGTGGACAGTCTTGAAGATGTTGAGGGATCCTCTGTTCTAATTTGATTTTATTTTCCTAATTGCATCTCTTTTCTTACTCTTTGATCATTTTTGCTTCATGGACACCTAATTATCAATTTGTACCAATAAGATACCAAAATCAACCAATTAAAACAAAAATATAAATTAATCCATAAAAAAATCCACGTAAACGTAAACGTTGAGTGTTATTTCTACACGCCACTGTATCTTTTGTATTTAGTGTTTTTGCTATTGTTTGGTTATGCGTATTAAAGTCCTAGTGTTGTATTTCGTGTTTTTAAGAACGTTGTTGCGAATGTACTTTTGTGCATTTTTTTTACATGTACATTTGTGCATGTCCATTTGAGCGAGTGTGTTTGTGCATGTTTGTTGATTTGTATTAATGTCCTAGGATTGTAGTTTGTGTTTTCATGATCCTTTTTGCGAATGCACTTTTGCGTGAGTACTTTAGTGCATGCTTTTGTACTTTTACTTATGTGCGTATATTTTGTAGCGAGTGTTTTTGTGCACGTTTCTTGATGTGCACTCGTGTCCTCGTACTGTAGCACGTATTTTCATGATCGCTTTTGGAATCCAATTTGACCATGTTCGAGTCCGAATTGGAAATTGAGATAGACAGGAATTGTAGCCAGCTAAAATAGCTTTCTAATGCCGCAGGAACCAGTTGATTTGGAGTACGGATGAGAAAGTTATGCTCGACTTCGTGGACACTACTGACGATGTTGAGAGATCCTCTGTTCTAATATGATTTTATTTTCCTAATTGCATCTCTTTTCTTACTCTTTGATCATTATTTGCTTCATGGACACCTAATTATCAATTTGTACCTATTAGATACTTAATCAACCAATTAAAACAAAAATATAAATAATCAATAAAAAAATCCACGTAAACGTAAACGTTAAGTGTTATTTCTACACGCCACTGTATCTTTTGTATTTAGTGTTTTTGCTATTGTTTGGTTATGCGTATTAAAGTGCTAGTGTTGTATTTCGTGTTTTTAAGAACGTTGTTGCGAATGTACTTTTGCGCATATTTTTTTACATGTACTTTTGTGCATGTCCATTTGAGCGAGTGTGTTCTTGCTTGTTTGTTGATTTGTATTAAGGTCCTAGGATTGTAGTTTGTTTGTGTTTTCATGATCCTTTTTGCGAATGCACTTTTGCGTGAGTACTTTTGTGCATGCTTTTGTACTTTTACTTATGCGCGAATATTTTGTCGTGAGTGTTTGTGTGCACGTTTCTTGATGCGCATTCGTGTCCTTCAACTGTAGCACGTATTTTCATGATCGCTTTTGGAATCTAATTTTGACCATGTTCGAGTCCGAATTTGGAAATTTGACATTAGACAAGAATTGTAGCCAGCATATATAGCTTTCTAATGCCGCCGCAACTAGTTGATTTGGAGTCCGGATGAGAAAGTTATGCTCGACTTCGTGGACACTACCGAAGATGATGAGGGATCCTCTCTTCTAATTTGATTTTATTTTCCTAATTGCATCTGTTTTCTTACTCGTTGATCATTTTTGCTTCATGGACACATAATTATCAATTTGTACCTATAAGATACTAAATCCACCAATTAAAAAAAATATAAATTAATGCATAAAAAAATCCACGTAAACGTAAACAATGAGTGTTTTTTCTACACGCCACTTTATCTTTTGTATTTAGTGTTTTTGCTATTGTTTGGTTATGCGTATTATAGTCCTAGTGTTGTATTTCGTGTTTTTAAGAACTTTGTTGCGAATGCACTTTTGCGCATATTTTTTTACATGTACGTTTGTGCAGGTCCATTTGAGCGAGTGTATTTGTGCATGTTTGTTGATTTGTATTAATGTCTTAGGATTGTAATTTGTGTTTTCATGATCCTTTTTGCGAATACACTTTTGCGTGAGTACTTTTGTGCATGCTTTTGTACTTTTACTTATGTGCGTATATTTTGTAGCTAGTATTTTTGTGCACAGTTCTTGATGCGCATTCGTGTCCTCGAACTATAGCACGTATTTTCATGATCGCAATCCAATTTTGACAATGTTCGAGTCCGAATTTGGAAATTTGACATTAGACAGGAATTGTAGCCAGCTAAAATAGCTTTCTAATGCCGCCACAACCAGTTGATTTGGAGTCCGGATGAGAAAGTTATGCTCGACTTCGTGACACTACCGAAGATGTTGAGGGATCCTCTCTACTAATTTTATTTTATTTTCCTAATTGCAACTCTTTTCTTACTCTTTGATCAGTTTTGGTTCATGGACACCTAATTATCACTTTTGTGCATGCTTTTGTACTTTTACTTATGTGCGTATATTTTGTAACGAGTGTTTTTGTGCACGTTTCTTGATGCGCATTCGTGTCCTCGTTTCGTAGCACGTATTTTAATGATCGCTTTTGGAATCCAATTTTGACCATGTTCGAGTCCGAATTTGGAAATTTGACAGTAGACACGAATTGTAGCCAGCTAAAATAGCTTTCTAATGCCGCCATAACCAGTTGATTTGGAGTCCGGATGAGAAAGTTATGCTCGACTTCGTGGACACTACCGAAGATGTTGAGGGATCATCTCTTCTAATTTCATTTTATTTTCCTAATTGCAACTCTTTTCGTACTCTTTGATCATTTTTGCTTCATGGACACGTAATTATCAATTTGTACCTATAAGATACTAAATCCACCAATTAAAAGAAAAATATAAATTAATCCGTAAAAAAATCCACGTAAACGTAAACGTTCAGTGTTATTTCTACACTCCACTGTATCATTTGTAATTAGTGTCTTTGCTATTGTTTGGTTCGCGTATTAAAGTCCTAGTGTTGTATTTCGTGTTTTTAAGAACGTTGTTGCGAATGCACTTTTGCGCATATTTTTTTACATGTACGTTTGTGCATGTCCATTTGAGCGAGTGTGTTTGTGCATGTTTGTTGATTTGTATTAATGTCCTAGGATTGTAGTTTGTGTTTTCATGATCCTTTTTGCGAATGCACTTTTGCGTGAGTACTTTTGTGCATGCTTTTGTACTTTTACTTATGTGCGTATATTTTGTAGCGAGTGTTTTTGTGCACGTTTCTTGATGCGCATTCGTGTCCTCGAACTGTAGCACGTATTTTCATGATCGCTTTTGGAATCAAATTTTGACCATGTTCGTATCCGAATTTGGAAATTTGACATTAGACAGGAATGTTAGCCAGCTAAAATTGCTTTCTAATGCCGCCGGAACCAGTTGATTAGGAGTACGGATGAGAAAGTTATGCTCGACTTCGTGGACACTACCGAAGATGTTGAGGGATCCTCTGTTCTAATTTGATTTTATTTTCCTAGTTGCATCTGTTTTCTTACTCTTAGATCATTTTTGCTTTGTGGACACCTAATTATAAATTTGTACATATAAGATACTTAATCCACAAATTCAAACAGAAATATAAATCAATCCATAAAAAAATCCAAGTAAACGTAAAGGTTGAGTGTTATTTCCACACTCCACTGTATCTTTTGTATCTAGTGTTTTTGCTATTGTTTGGTTATGCGTATTAAAGTCCTAGTGTTGTATTTCGTGTTTTTAAGAACGTTGTTGCGAATGCACTTTTGCGCATGTTTTTTTATATATACGTTTGTGCATGGCCATTTGAGCGAGTGTGTTTGTGCATGTTTGTTGATATGTATTAATGTCCTAGGAATGTAGTTTGTGTTTTCATGATCCTTTTTGCGAATGCGGTTTTGCGTGAGTTCTTTTGTGCATGCTTTTGTACTTTTAATTATGTGCGTATATTTTGTAGCGAGTGTTTTTGTGCACGTTTCTTGATGCGCATTCATGTCCTCGAACTGTAGCACGTATTTTCATGATTGCTTTTGGATTCCAATTTTGACCATGTTCGAGTCCGAATTTGGAAAGTTGACATTGGACAGGAATTGTAGCAAGCTAAAATAGCTTTCTAATGGCGCCGGAACCAGTTGATTTAGAGTCCGAATGAGAAAGTTATGGTCGACTTCGTGGACACGGACCGAAGATGTTGAGGGATCCTCTCTTCTAATTTGATTTTATTTTCCTAATTGCAACTCTTTTCTTACTCTTTGATCATTTTTGCTTCATGGACACCTAATTATGAATTTGTACCTATAAGATACTAAATCCACCAATAGAAATAGAAATAGAAATTAATCCATAAAAAATCCACGTAAACGTAAACGTTGAGTGTTATTTCTACACTCCACTTTATCTTTTGTATTTAGTGTCTTCGCTGATGTTTGGTTATGCGAATTAAAGTCCCAGTGTTGTATTCCGTGTTTTTAAGAACGTAGTTGCGAATGCAATTTTGCGCATGTTTTTTTACATGTACTTTGTGCATGTCCATTTGAGTGAGTGTGTTCTTGCATGTTTGTCGATTTGTATTAGTGTCCTAGGATTGTAGTTTGTGTTTTCATGATCCTTTTTGCGAATGCACTTTTGCGTGAGTACTTTTGTGTATGCTTTTGTACTTTTACTTATGTGCGTATCTTTTTTAGCGAGTGTTTTTGTGCACCTTTCTTGATGCGCATTCGTGTCCTCGAACTGTAGCACGTATTTTCATGATCGCTTTTGAAATCCAATTTTGACTATGTTCGTGTCCGAAATTGGAAATTTGACATTAGACAGGAATGTTAGCCAGCTAAAATTGCTTTCTAATGCCGCCAGAACCAGTTTATTTTGAGTCCGGATGAGAAAGTTATGCTCGACTTCGTGGACACTACCGAAGATGTTGAAGGATCCTCTCTTCTAATTTGATTTTATTTTCCTAATTGCAACTCTTTTCTTACTCTTTGATCATTTTTGCTTCGTGGAAACCTAATCATCAATTTGTACCTATAAGACACTAAATCCACCAATTAAAACAGAAATGTAAATTAATCCATAAAAAAATCCACGTAAACTTAAACGTTGAGTGTCATTCCTACACTCCACTGTATCTTTTGTATTTAGTGTTTTTGCTATTGTTTGGTTATGTGTATTAAAGTCCTACTCTTGTACTTTGTGTTTCTAAGAACGTTGTTGTGAATGCACTTTTGCGCATGCTTTCTAATGCCGCCAAACCCAGTTGATTTGGAGTCCGGATGAGAAAGTTATGCTCGACTTCGTGGACACTACTGAAGATGTTGAGGGATCCTCTCTTCTAATTTGAATTTATTTTCCTAATTGCAACTCTTTTCTTACTCTTTGATCATTTTTGCTTCAGGGACACCTAATTATCAATTTGTACCTATAAGACACTAAATCCACGAATTAAAACAGAAATATAAATTAATCCATAAAAAAATCCACGTAAATGTAAACGTGGTGTTATTTCTACACTCCACTGTATATTTTGTATTTAGTGTTTTTACTATTGTTTGGTTATGCATATTAAAGTCCGAACTGTAGCACGTATTTTCATTATCGCTTTTGGAATCTTATTTTGACCATGTTCGAGTCCGAATTTGGAAATTTGACATTAGACAGGAATTGTAGCTAGCTAAAATAGCTTTCTAATGCCGCTTGAACCATTTGATTTGGAGCCCGGATGAGAAAGTTATACTCGACTTCGCGGACACTTCCGAAGATGTTGAGGGATCCTCTGTTCTAATTTGATTTTATTTTCCTAGTTGCATCTGTTTTCTTACTCTTAGATCCTTTTTGCTTTGTGGACACCTAATTATCAATTTGTACCTTTAAGATATCAATTTGTACCTTTAAGATAGAGAGGGAGTTGAGAGGGCTGCCCCCTTTGCGGTTCGGGAGCTAGAAGCTTGATTTCTGTTCTTTTTGGAGGGAGACACATGCTGATTTTTTTTGGACATGGATAAGGCCTCCATATCATCTAAATCCGCTGCTTGATCATCGGCAATAGTATCTATAGGGTCTGGACTCATCGATTGTTTGGTGTTAGAAGTATTTTTTCGGCCCTTTTTCGAAGATTTTGGAACATGTTTGGAAGCAACATCCGGTTGAATATGAGCAGCCTCTATATCCTCTTGAACCCCACTCTTCAACAATTCAAAGGGGTTGTAATGCTCAAAATCTCCTTCACTAATATTATCGGCAGTAGTCCGCACAATAGCTTGAGAAAAACTAGGATTTTCAGTTGATTTTGTCCCCGATGTTATAGGAATATCCATGTTTTCAACAACAACATTTTTCCTCTTTTCAACTCGTCGCCAAACTTGTTTTTCCTTTGGTGGGGCTGTGGGTTTGGGAATCCGTTGTGGCGGTGGTGGAAAATCCGGTTTTTTAGCATTTCCATTCATATAACAATTTTCAACCGAGTGACCCAGGTGAGAACAAAACGTGCAGAATTTTGGGACGTTCTCGTAGTTTCCCGGCAAGGAAATCATCTCAATATCATCATAGCCAGTCATCACCGGAATTTGTTCAACCCTCGGTTTCAAGAGATCAATTTCGACGCAAAATCGAGCAACAGATAGCTTCTTTGGACAGGAATTGTAGCCAGCTAAAATAGCTTTCTAATGGCGCCGGAACCAGTTGATTTAGAGTCCGGATGAGAAAGTTATGCTCGACTTCGTGGACACTACCGAAGATGTTGAGGGATCCTCTCTTCTAATTTGATTTTATTTTCCTAATTGCAACTCTTTTCTTACTCTTTGATCATTTTTGCTTCAAGGACACCTAATTATCAATTTGTACCTATAAGATACTAAATCCACCAATTGAAATAGAAATATAAATTAATCCATAAAAAATCCACGTAAACGTAAACGTTGAGTGTTATTTCTACACTCCACTTTATCTTTTGTATTTAGTGTCTTTGCTGATGTTTGGTTATGCGTATTAAAGTCCCAGTGTTGTATTCCGTGTTTTTAAGAACGTAGTTGCGAATGCAATTTTGCGCATGTTTTTTTACATGTACTTTGTGCATGTCCATTTGAGTGAGTGTGTTCTTGCATGTTTGTCGATTTGTATTAGTGTCCTAGGATTGTAGTTTGTGTTTTCATGATCCTTTTTGCGAATGCACTTTTGCGTGAGTACTTTTGTGTATGCTTTTGTACTTTTACTTATGTGCGTATCTTTTTTAGCGAGTGTTTTTGTGCACCTTTCTTGATGCGCATTCGTGTCGTCGAACTGTAGCACGTATTTTCATGATCACTTTTGAAATCCAATTTTGACCATGTTCGTGTCCGAATTTGGAAATTTCACATTAGACAGGAATGTTAGCCAGCTAAAATTGCTTTCTAATGCCGCCAGAACCAGTTGATTTGGAGTCCGGATGAGAAAGTTATGCTCGACTTCGTGGACACTACCGAAGATGTTGAGGGATCCTCTCTTCTAATTTGATTTTATTTTCCTAATTGCAACTCTTTTCTTACTCTTTGATCATTTTTGCTTCGTGGAAACCTAATCATCAATTTGTACCTATAAGACACTAAATCCACCAATTAAAACAAAAATGTAAATTAATCCATAAAAAAATCCACGTAAACTTAAACGTTGAGTGTCATTTCTACACTCCACTGTATCTTTTGTATTTAGTGTTTTTGCTATTTTCATGATCCTTTTTGCGAATGCACTTTTGCGTCAGTACTTTTGTGCATGCTTTTGTACTTTTACTTATGTGCGTATATTTTGTAGCGAGTGTTTTTCTGCACTCTTCTTGTTGCGCATTCATGTCCTCGAACTGTAGCACGTATTTTCATGATCGCTTTAGGAATCCAATTTTGACCATGTTCGAGTCCGAATTTGGAAATTTGACATTAGACAGGAATTGTAGCCAGCTAAAATAGCTTTCTAATGCCGCCGGAACCAGATGATTTGGAGTCCAGATGAGAAAGTTATGCTCGACTTCGTGGATGCTACCGAAGATGTTGAGGGATCCTCTCTTCTAATTTGATTTTATTTTCCTAATTGCAACTCTTTTCTTACTCTATGATCATTTTTGCTTGGTCGACACTTAATTATCAATTTGTACATATAGAATACTAAATCCACCAATTATAACAGAAATATAAATTAATCCATAAAATAATCCACGTAAACTTAAACGTTGAGTGTTATTTCTTAACTCCACTGTATCTTTTGTATCTAGTGTTTTTGCTATTGTTTGGTTATGCGTATTAAAGTCCTAGTGTTGTATCTCGTGTTTTTAAGAAGGTTGTTGCGAATGCACTTTTGCGCATGTTTTTTTACATGTACGTTTGTGCATGTCCATTTGAGCGAGTGAAAATGGTCCATGTTTGTTGATTTGTATTAGTGTCCTAGGATTGTAGTTTGTGTTTTCATGATCCTTTTTGCGAATGCACTTGTGCGGTGAGTACTTTTGTACATGTTTTTGTACTTTTACTTATGTGTGTATCTTTTGTAGCGAGTGTTTTTGTACACGTTTCTTGATTCGCATTCATGTCCTCGAACTGTAGCACGTATTTTCATGATCGCTTTTGGAATCCAATATTGACCATGTTCGAGTCCGAATTTGGAAATTTGACATTAGACAGGAATTGTAGCCAGCTAAAATAGCTTTCTAATGCCGCCGGAAACAGTTGATTTGGAGTCCGGATGAGAAAGTTATGCTCGACTTCGTGGACACTACAGAAGATGTTGAGGGATCCTCTCTTCTAATTTGATTTGATTTTCCTAATTGCAACTCTTTTCTTTCTCTTTGATCATTTTTGCTTTGTGGACACTTCATTATCAATTTGTACATATAGAATACTAAATCCACCAATTATAAAAGAAATATAAATTAATCCATAAAATAATCCACGTAAACTTAAACGTTGAGTGTTATTTCCAAACTCCACTGTATATCTTTGTATCTAGTGTTTTTGCTATTGTTTGGTTATGCGTATTATAGTCCTAGTGTTGTATTTCGTGTTTTTAAGAACGTTGTTGCGAATGCACTTTTGTGCATGTTTTTTTACATGTACGTTTGTGCATGTCCATTTGAGCGAGTGTGTTTGTGCATGTTTGTTGATATGTATTAATGTCCTAGGAATGTAGTTTGTGTTTTCATGATCCTTTTTCCGAATGCACTTTTGCGTGAGTACTTTTGTGCATGCTTTTGTACTTTTACTTATGTGCGTATATTTTGTAGCGAGTGTTTTTCTGCACGCTTCTTGTTGCGCATTCATGTCCTCGAACTGTAGCACGTATTTTCATGATCGCTTTAGAATCCTATTTTGACCATGTTCGAGTCCGAATTTGGAAATTTGACACTAGACAGGAATTGTAGCCAGCTAAAATAGCTTTCTAATGCCGCCGGAACCAGATGATTTGGAGTCCAGATGAGAAAGTTATGCTCGACTTCGTGGACGCTACCGAAAATGTTGAGGGATCATCTCTTCTAATTTGATTTTATTTTCCTAATTGCAACTCTTTTCTTACTCTTTGATCATTTTTGCTTTGTGGACACTTAGTTATCAATTTGTACATATAGAATACTAAATCCACCAATTATAACAGAAATATAAATTAATCCATAAAATAATCCACGTAAACTTAAACGTTGAGTGTTATTTCTAAACTCCACTGTATCTTTTGTATCTAGTGTTTTTGCTATTGTTTGGTTATGCGTATTAATATCCTAGTGTTGTATTTCGTGTTTTTAAGAAGTTTGTTGCGAATGCACTTTTGCGCATGTTTTTTTACATGTACGTTTGTGCATGTCCATTTGAGCGAGTGTGTTTGTGCATGTCTGTTGAATTGTATTAGTGTCCTAGGATTGTAGTTTGTGTTTTCATGATCCTTTTTGCGAATGCACTTTTGCGTGAGTACTTTTGTGCATGTTTTTGTACTTTTACTTATGTGTGTTCTTTTGTAGCGAGTGTTTTTGTACACGTTTCTTGATTTGCATTCATGTCCTCGAACTGTAGCACGTATTTTCATGATCGCTTTTGGAATCCAATATTGACCATGTTCGAGTCCGAATTTGGAAATTTGACATTAGACAGGAATTGTAGCCAGCTAAAATAGCTTTCTCATGCCGCCGGAACCAGTTGATTTGGAGTCCGCATGAGAAAGTTATGCTCGACTTTGTGGACACTACCGAAGATGTTGAGGGATACACTCTTCTAATTTGATTTTATTTTCCTAATTGCAACTGTTTTCTTACTCTTTGGTCATTTTTGCTTCATGGACACCTAATTATCAATTTGTAACTATATGATACTCAATCCACCAATTAAAACAGAAATATAAATTAATCAATAAAAAATCCACGTAAACGTAAACGTTGAGTGTTATTTCTACACTCCACTGTATCTTTTGTATTTAGTGTTTTTGCTATTGTTTGGTTATGCGTATTCAAGTCCTAGTGTTGTATTTCGTGTTTTGAAGAACGTTGTTGCGAATGTACTTTTCCGCATGTTTTTTTACATGTACGTGTTTGCATGTCCATTTGAGCGAGTGTGTTTGTGCATGTTTGTTGATTTGTATTAATTTCCTAGGAATGTAGTTTGTGTTTTCGTGATCCTTTTTGCGAATGCACTTTTGCGTGAGTACTTTTGTGCATGCTTTTATACTTTTACTTATGTGCGTATATTTTGTAGCGAGTGTTTTTCTGCACGCTTCTTGTTGCGTATTCATGTCCACGAACTGTAGCACGTATTTTCATGATCGCTTTAGAAATCTAATTTTGACCATGTTCGAGTCCGAATTTGGAAATTTGACATTAGACACGTATTGTAGCCAGCTAAAATTGCTTTCTAATGCCGCCGGAACCAGATGATTTGGAGTCCAGATGAGAAACTTATGCTCGACTTCGTGGACGCTACCGAAGATGTTGAGGGATCCTCTCTTCTAATTTGACTTTATTTTCCTAATTGCAACACTTTTCTTACTCTTTGATCATTTTTGCTTTGTGGACACTTAATTATCAATTTGTACATATAGAATACTAAATCCACCAATTATAAAAGAAATATAAATTAATCCATAAAATAATCCACGTAAACTTAAACGTTGAGTGTTATTTCTAAACTCCACTGTATCTTTTGTATCTAGTGTTTTTGCTATTGTTTGGTTATGCGTATTAAAGTCCTAGTGCTGTATTTCGTGTTTTTAAGAAGGTTGTTGCCAATGCACTTTTGCGCATGTTTTTTTACATGTACGTTTGTGCATGTCCATTTGAGCGAGTGTGTTTGTGCATATTTGTTGTATTGTATTAGTGTCCTAGGATTGTAGTTTGTGTTTTCATGATCCTTTTTGCCAATGCACATTTGCGTGAGTACTTTTGTGCATGTTTTTGTACTTTTACTTATGTGCGTATCTTTTGTAGCGAGTGTTTTTGTACACGTTTCTTGATTCGCATTCATGTCCTCGAACTGTAGGACGTATTTTCATGATCGCTTTTGGAATCCAATATTGACCATGTTCGAGTCCGAATTTGGAAATTTGACATTAGACAGGAATTGTAGCCAGCTAAAATAGCTTTCCAATGCCGCCGGAACCAGTTGATTTGGAATCCGGATGAGAATGTTATGCTCGACTTTGTGGACACTACCGAAGATGTTGAGGGATACACTCTTCTAATTTGATTTTATTTTCCTAATTGCAACTGTTTTCTTACTCTTTGGTCATTTTTGCTTCATGGACACCTAATTATCAATTTGTAACTATATGATACTCAATCCACCAATTAAAACAGAAATATAAATTAATCAATAAAAAATCCACGTAAACGTAAACGTTGAGTGTTATTTCTACACTCCACTGTATCTTTTGTATTTAGTGTTTTTGCTATTGTTTGGTTATGCGTATTCAAGTCCTAGTGTTGTATTTCGTGTTTTGAAGAACGTTGTTGCGAATGTACTTTTCCGCATGTTTTTTTACATGTACGTGTTTGCATGTCCATTTGAGCGAGTGTGTTTGTGCATGTTTGTTGATTTGTATTAATTTCCTAGGAATGTAGTTTGTGTTTTCATGATCCTTTTTGCGAATGCACTTTTGCGTCAGTACTTTTGTGCATGCTTTTGTACTTTTACTTATGTGCGTATATTTTGTAGCGAGTGTTTTTCTGCACTCTTCTTGTTGCGCATTCATGTCCTCGAACTGTAGCACGTATTTTCATGATCGCTTTAGGAATCCAATTTTGACCATGTTCGAGTCCGAATTTGGAAATTTGACATTAGACAGGAATTGTAGCCAGCTAAAATAGCTTTCTAATGCCGCCGGAACCAGATGATTTGGAGTCCAGATGAGAAAGTTATGCTCGACTTCGTGGATGCTACCGAAGATGTTGAGGGATCCTCTCTTCTAATTTGATTTTATTTTCCTAATTGCAACTCTTTTCTTACTCTATGATCATTTTTGCTTGGTCGACACTTAATTATCAATTTGTACATATAGAATACTAAATCCACCAATTATAACAGAAATATAAATTAATCCATAAAATAATCCACGTAAACTTAAACGTTGAGTGTTATTTCTTAACTCCACTGTATCTTTTGTATCTAGTGTTTTTGCTATTGTTTGGTTATGCGTATTAAAGTCCTAGTGTTGTATCTCGTGTTTTTAAGAAGGTTGTTGCGAATGCACTTTTGCGCATGTTTTTTTACATGTACGTTTGTGCATGTCCATTTGAGCGAGTGTGTTTGTGCATGTTTGTTGAATTGTATTAGTGTCCTAGGATTGTAGTTTGTGTTTTCATGATCCTTTTTGCGAATGCACTTTTGCGTGAGTACTTTTGTACATGTTTTTGTACTTTTACTTATGTGTGTATCTTTTGTAGCGAGTGTTTTTGTACACGTTTCTTGATTCGCATTCATGTCCTCGAACTGTAGCACGCATTTTCATGATCGCTTTTGGAATCCAATTTTGACTAGGTTCGAGTCCGAATTTGGAAATTTGACATTAGACAGGAATTGTAGCCAGCTAAAATAGCTTTCTAATGCCGCCGGAAACAGTTGATTTGGAGTCCGGATGAGAAAGTTATGCTCGACTTCGTGGACACTACAGAAGATGTTGAGGGATCCTCTCTTCTAATTTGATTTGATTTTCCTAATTGCAACTATTTTCTTACTCTTTGATCATTTTTGCTTCATGGACACCTAGTAATCAATTTGTACCTATAAGATACTAAATCCACCAATTAAAACAGAAATATAAATTAATCCATAAAAAAATCCATGTAAACTTAAACGTTGAGTGTTATTTCTACACTCCACTGTATCTTTTGTATTTAGTCTTTTTGCTATTGTTTGGTTATGCGTATTAAAGTCCTAGTGTTGTATTTCGTGTTTTAAAGAACGTTGTTGCGAATGTACTTTAGCTCATGTTTTTTTACATGTACATTTGTGCATGTCCATTTGAGCGAGTGTGTTTGTGCATATTTGTTGATTTGTATTAATGTCCTAGGATTGTCGTTTGTGTTTCCGTGATCCTTTTTGCGAATGCACTTTTGCATGAGTACTTTTGTGCATCCTTTTGTACTTTTACTTATGTGTGTATATTTTGTAGCGAGTGTTTTTGTGCACGTTTCTTGATGCGCATTCGTGTCCTCGAACTGTAGCACTTATTTTCATGATCGCTTTTGGAATCCAATTTTGACCATGTTCGAGTCCGAATTTGGAAATTTGACATTAGACAGGAATTGTAGCCAGCTAAAATAGCTTTCTAATGCCGCCGGAACCAGTTGATTTGGAATCCGGATGAGAATGTTATGCTCGACTTTGTGGACACTACCGAAGATGTTGAGGGATACACTCTTCTAATTTGATTTTATTTTCCTAATTGCAACTGTTTTCTTACTCTTTGGTCATTTTTGCTTCATGGACACCTAATTATCAATTTGTAACTATATGATACTCAATCCACCAATTAAAACAGAAATATAAATTAATCAATAAAAAATCCACGTAAACGTAAACGTTGAGTGTTATTTCTACACTCCACTGTATCTTTTGTATTTAGTGTTTTTGCTATTGTTTGGTTATGCGTATTCAAGTCCTAGTGTTGTATTTCGTGTTTTTAAGAACGTTGTTGCGAATGTACTTTTCCGCATGTTTTTTTACATGTACGTGTTTGCATGTCCATTTGAGCGAGTGTGTTTGTGCATGTTTGTTGATTTGTATTAATTTCCTAGGAATGTAGTTTGTGTTTTCGTGATCCTTTTTGCGAATGCACTTTTGCGTGAGTACTTTTGTGCATGCTTTTGTACTTTTACTTATGTGCGTATATTTTGTAGCGAGTGTTTTTCTGCACGCTTCTTGTTGCGTATTCATGTCCACGAACTGTAGCACGTATTTTCATGATCGCTTTAGAAATCTAATTTTGACCATGTTCGAGTCCGAATTTGGAAATTTGACCATTAGACACGTATTGTAGCCAGCTATAATAGCTTTCTAATGCCGGCGGAACCAGATGATTTGGAGTCCAGATGAGAAAGTTATGCTCGACTTCGTGGACGCTACCGAAGATGTTGAGGGATCCTCTCTTCTAATTTGATTTTATTTTCCTAATTGCAACACTTTTCTTACTCTTTGATCATTTTTGCTTTGTGGACACTTAATTATCAATTTGTACATATAGAATACTA
>NW_012193378.1:349311-359957 GCF_000504015.1 Erythranthe guttata
GTGGACACAAGAGCTCCCGATATGATACTCAATCCACCAATTAAAACAGAAATATAAATTAATCCATAAAAAAATCCACGTAAACGCATTGAGTGTTATTTCTACACTCCACTGTATCTTTTGTATTTAGTGTTTTTGCTATTGTTTGGTTACGCGTATTCAAGTCCTAGTGTTGTATTTCGTGTTTTTAAGAACGTTGTTGCGAATGTACTTTTGCGCATATTTTTTTACATGAACGTTTGTGCAAGTCCATTTGAGCGAGTGTGTTTGTGCATGTTTGTTGATTTGTATTAATGTCCTTGGATTGTAGTTTGTGCTTTCGTGATCCTTTTTGCGAATGCACTTTTCCGTGAGTACTTTTGTGCATGCTTTTGGACTTTTACTTATGTGCGTATATTTTGTAGCGAGTGTTTTTGTGCACGTTTCTTAATGCGCATTCGTGTCCTCGAACTGTAGCACGTATTTTCATGATTGCTTTTGGAATCCAATTTTGACCATGTTCGAGTCCGAATTTGGAAATTTGACATTAGACAGGAATTGTAGCCAGCTAAAATAGCTTTCTAATAACGCCGGAACCAGTTGATTTGGAGTCCGGATGAGAAAGTTATGCTCGACTTCGTGGACACTACCGAAGATGTTGAGGGATACTCTCTTCTAATTTGATTTTATTTTCCTAATTGCAACTGTTTTCTTACTCTTTGGTCATTTTTGCTTCATGGACACCTAATTATCAATTTGTACCTATATGATACTAAATCCACCAATTAAAAGAGAAATATAAATTAATCCATATAAATATTCACGTAAACGTAAACGTTGAGTGTTATTTCTACACTCCACTGTATCTTTTGTATTTAGTGTTTTTGCTATTGTTTGGTTATGCAGTTTAAAGTCCTAGTGTTGTATTTCGTGTTTTTAAGAACGTTGTTGCGAATGTACTTTTGCGCATGTTTTTTTAAATGTACGTTTGTGCATGTCCATTTGAGTGAGTGTGTTTGTGCCTGTTTGTCGATTTGTATTACTGTCCTAGGATTGTAGTTTGTGCTATCGTGATCCTTTTTGCGAATGCACTTTTACGTGAGTACTTTTGTGCATGCTTTTGTACCTTTACTTATGTGCGTATATTTTGTAGCGAGTGTTTTTGTGCATGTTTCTTAATGTGCATTCGTGTCCTCGAACTGTAGCACGTATTTTCATGATTGCTTTTGGAATCCAATTTTGACCATGTTCGAGTCCGAATTTGGAAATTTGACATTAGACAGGAATTGTAGCCAGCTAAAATAGATTTCTAATGCCGCCGGAACCAGTTAATTTGGAGTCGGGATGAGAAAGTTATGCTCGACTTCGTGGACACTACCGAAGATGTTGAGGGATAATCTCTTCTAATTTGATTTTATTTTCCTAATTGCAACTGTTTTCTTACTCTTTGGTCATTTTTGCTTCATAGACACCTAATTATCAATTTGTACCTATATGATATTAAATCCACCAATTAAAAGAGAAATATAAATAAATCCATAAAAATATCCACGTAAACGTAAACGTTGAGTGTTATTTCTACACTCCACTGTATCTTTTGTATTTAGTGTTTTTACTATTGTTTGGTTATGCGTATTAAAGTCCTAGTGTTGTATTTCGTGTTTTTAAGAACGTTGTTGCGAATGAACTTTTGCGCATGTTTTTTTACATGTACGTTTGTGCATGTCCATTTGAGCGAGTGTGTTTGTGCATGTTTGTTGATTTTTATTAATGTCCTAGGATTGTAGTTTGTGCTTTCGCGATCATTTTTGCGAATGCACTTTTCCGTGAGTACTTTTGTGCATGCTTTTGGACTTTTACTTATGTGCGTATATTTTGTAGCGAGTGTTTTTGTGCACGTTTCTTAATGCGCATTCGTGTCCTCGAACTGTAGCACGTATTTTCATGATTGCTTTTGGAATCCAATTTTGACCATGTTCGAGTCCGAATTTGGAAATTTGACATTAGACAGGAATTGTAGCCAGCTAAAATAGCTTTCTAATAACGCCGGAACCAGTTGATTTGGAGTTCGGATGAGAAAGTTATGCTCGACTTCGTGGACACTACCGAAGATGTTGAGGGATACTCTAATTTGATTTTATTTTCCTAATTGCAACTGTTTTCTTACTCTTTGGTCATTTTTGCTTCATGGACACCTAATTATCAATTTGTACCTATATGATACTCAATCCACTAATTAAAACAGAAATATAAATTAATCCATAAAAATATCCACGTAAACGTAAATATTGAGTGTTATTTCTACACTCCATTGTATCTTTTGTATTTACTGTTTTTGCTATTGTTTGGTTATGCGTATTCAAGTCCTAGTGTTGTATTTCGTGTTTTTAAGAACGTTGTTGCGAATATACTTTTGCGCATGTTTTTTTACATGTACGTGTTTGCATGTCCATTTGAGCGAGTGTGCTTGTGCATGTTTGTTGATTTGTATTAATGTCCAAGGATTGTAGTTTGTGTTTCGTGATCCTTTTTGCGAATGCACTTTTGCGTGAGTACTTTTGTGCATGCTTTTGTACTCTTACTTATGTGCATATATTTTGTAGCGAGTGTTTTTGTGCACGTTTCTTGATGCGCATTCGTGTCCTCGAACTGTAGCACATATTTTCATGATCGCTTTTGGAATCCAAATTTGACCATGTTCGAGTCCGAATTTGGAAATTTGACATTAGACAGGAATTGTAGTCAGCTAAAATAGGTTTCTAATGCCGCCGGAACCAGTTGATTTGGAGTCCAGATGAGAAATTTATGCTCGACTTCGTGGACACTACCGAAGATGTTGAGGGATACTCTCTTCTAATTTGATTTTATTTTCCTAATTGCAACTATTTTCTTACTCTTTGGTCATTTTTGCTTCATAGACACCTAATTATCAATTTGTACCTATATGATACTAAATCCACCAATTAAAAGAGAAATATAAATTAATCCATAAAAATATCCACGTAAACGTAAACGTTGAGTGTTATTTTTACCTTGCACTGTATCTTTTGTATTTAGTGTTTTTGCTATTGTTTGGTTATGCGTATTAAAGTCCTAGTGTTGTATTTCGTGCTTTTTTTCAGAACGTTGTTGCGAATGTACTTTTGCGCATATTTTTTTACATGTACGTTTGTGGAAGTCCAGTTGAGCGAGTGTGTTTGTGCATGTTTGTTGATTTGTATTAATGTCCTAGGATTGTAGTTTGTGCTTTCGCGATCATTTTTGCGAATGCACTTTTCCGTGAGTACTTTTGTGCATGCTTTTGGACTTTTACTTATGTGCGTATATTTTGTAGCGAGTGTTTTTGTGCACGTTTCTTAATGCGCATTCGTGTCCTCGAACTGTAGCACGTATTTTCATGATTGCTTTTGGAATCCAATTTTGACCATGTTCGAGTCCGAATTTGGAAATTTGACATTAGACAGGAATTGTAGCCAGCTAAAATAGGTTTCTAATGCCACCGGAACCAGTTGATTTGGAGTCCGGAAGAGAAAGTTATGCTCGACTTTGTGGACACTACCGAAGATGTTGAGGGATAATCTCTTCTAATTTGATTTTATTTTCCTAATTGCAACTGTTTTCTTACTCTTTGGTCATTTTTGCTTCATGGACACCTAATTATCAATTTGACCACCAATTAAAAGAGAAATATGTGCATGTTTGTTGATTTGTATTAATGTCCTAGGATTGTAGTTTGTGTTTTCGTGATCCTTTTTGCGAAAGCACTTTGGCATGAGTACTTTTGTGCATGCTTTTGTACTTTTACTTATGTGCGTATATTTTGTAGCGAGTGTTTTTGTGCACGTTTCTTGATGCGCATTCGTGTCCTCGAAATGTAGCACGTATTTTCATGATCGCTTTTGGAATCCAATTTTGACCATGTTCGAGTCCGAATTTGGAAATATGATATTAGTCAAGAATTATAGCCAGCTAAAATAGCTTTCTAATGCGGCCGGAACAAGTTGATTTGGAGTCCGGATGAGAAAGTTATGCTCGACTTCGTGGACACTACCGAAGACGTTGTGGGATATTCTCTTGATCTACTTTGATTTTATTTTCCTAATTACAACTCTTTTCTTACTCTTTGATCATTTTTGCTTCATGGACACCTAATTATCAATTTGTACCTACAAGATACTAAATCCACCAATTAAAACAAAAAAATAAATTAATCCATAAAAAAATCCACGTAAACGTAAACGTTGAGTGTTATTTCTACACTCCACTGTATCTTTTGTATTTAATGTTTTTGCTATTGTTTTGTTATGCGTATTAAAAGTCCTATTGTTGTATTTCGTGTTTTTAAGAACGCTGTTGCGAATGTACTTTTGCGCATGCATTTTTACATGTACGTTTATGCATGTCCATTTGAGCGAGTGTGTTTGTGCACGTTTGTTGATTTGTATTAATGTCCTAGGATTATAGTTTGTGTTTTCTTGATCCTTTTTGCGAACGCAATTTTCCGTGAGTACTTTTGTGCATGCTTTTGTACTTTTACTTATGTAAGTATATTTTCTAGCGAGTGTTTTTGCACACGTTTCTTGATGCGCATCCGTGTCCTCGAACTGTTCGCTTTTGGAATCAAATTTTGACTATGTTCGTGTCCGAATTTGGAAATTTGACATTAGGCAGGAATTGTAGCCAGCTAAAATACCTTTCTAATGCCGCTCGATAATACCAGTTGTTGACGCTCCGGATGAGAAAGTATGCTCGACTGCGTGGACACTACCGAAGATGTTGAGGGATCCTCTCTTCTAATTTGATTTTATTTTCCTAATTGCATCTCTTTTCTTACTCTTTGATCATTTTTGCTTCATGGACACGTAATTATCAATTCGTATCTATAAGATACTAAATCCACCAATTAGAACAGAAATATAAATTAATCCATAAAAAAATCCACGTAAACGTAAACATTTAGTGTTATATCTACACTCCACTGTATCTTTTGTATTTAGTGTTCTTGCTATTGTTTGGTTATGCGTATTAAAGTCCTAGTGTTGTATTTCGTGTTTTTAAGTACGTTGTTGCGAATGCACTTTTGTGCATGTCCATTTGAGCGAGTGTGTTTGTGCATGTTTGTTGATTTGTATTAATGTCCTAGGATTGTAGTTTGGGTTTTCGTGATCCTTTTTGCGAAATCAATTATCCGTGAGTACTTTTGTGCATGCTTTTGTACTTTTACTTATGTGCGTATATTTTCTAGCAAGTGTTTTTGCGCACGTTTCTTGATGCGCATTCGTGTCCTCGAACTGTTGCACATATTTTCATGATCGCTTTTGGAATCAAATTTTGACCATGTTCGTGTCCGAAATTTGGAAATTTGACATTAGACAGGAATTGTAGCCAGCTAAAATAGCTTTCGAATGCTGCTTGAACTAGTTGATTTGGAGTACGGATAGGAAAGTTATGCTCGACTTCGTGGACACTACCGAAGATGTTGAGGGATCCTCTCTTCTAATTTGATTTTATTTTCCTAATTGCATCTCTTTTCTTACTCTTTGATCATTTTTGCTTCATGGACACCTAATTATCAATTTGCACCTATAAGATACTAAATCCACCAATTAGAACAAAAATATAAATTAATCCTTAAAAAAATCCACGTAAACGTTGAGTGTTATTTCTACACGCCACTATATTTTTTGGTTTTTAGTGTTTTTACAATTGTTTGGTTATGCGTATTAAAGTCCTAGTGTTGTATTTCATGTTTTTAAGAACGTTGTTGCGAATGTACTTTTGCGCATATTTTTTTATATGTACGTTTGTGCATGTCCATTTGAGCGAGTGTGTTTGTGCATGTTTGTTGATTTGTATTAATGTCCTAGGATTGTAGTTTGTGTTTTGACGATCCTTTTTGCGAATGCACTTTAGCGTGAGTACTTTTGGGCCTGCTTTTGTACTTTTACTTATGTGCGTATATTTTGTAGCGAGTGTTTTTGTGCACGTTTCTTGATGCACATTCGTGTCCTCGAACTGTAGCACGTATTTTCATGATCGCTTTTGGAATCCAATTTTGACCATGTTCGAGTCCGAATTCGGAAATTTGAAATTAGACAGGACCTGTAGCCAGCTAAAATAGCTTTCTAATGTCGCCAGAATCAACTGATTTGGAGTCCGGATGAGAAAGTTATGCTCGACTTTGTGGACACTACCGAAGATGTTGAGGGATGCTCTCTTCTAATTTGATTTTATTTTACTAATTGCATCTCTTTTCTTACTCTTTGATCATTTTTGCTTCATGGACACCTAATTATCAATTTGTATCTATAAGATACTAAATCCACCAATTAAAACAGAAATATAAATTAATCCATAAAAAAATCCACGTAAACGTAAACATTTAGTGTTATTTCTACACTACACTGTATCTTTTGTATTTAGTGTTCTTGCTATTGTTTGGTTATGCGTATTAAAGTCCTAGTGTTGTATTTCGTGTTTTTAAGTACGTTGTTGCGAATGCACTTTTGTGCATGATTTTTTACATGTACGTTTGTGCATGTTCATTTGAGCGAGTGTGTTTGTGCATGTTTGTTGATATGTATTAATGTCCTAGGAATGTAGTTTCTGTTTTCATGATCCTATTTGCGCATGTTTTTTTACATGTACGTTTGTGCATGTCCATTTGAGCGAGTGTGTTTGTGCATGTTTGTTGATTTGTATTAATGTCCTAGGATTGTAGTTTGGGTTTTCATGATCCTTTTTGCGAAGTCAATTATCCGTGAGTACTTTTGTGCATGCTTTTGTACTTTTACTTATGTACGTATATTTTCTAGCAAGTGTTTTTGCGCACGTTTCTTGATGCGCATTCATGTCCTCGAACTGTTGCACGTATTTTCATGATCGCTTTTGGAATGAAATTTTGACCATGTTCGTGTCCGAAATTTGGAAATTTGACATTAGACAGGAATTGTAGCCAGCTAAAATAGCTTTCGAATGCCGCTGGAACCAGTTGATTTGGAGTCCGGATGAGAAAGTTATGCTCGACTTCGTGGCCACTACCGAAGATGTTGAGGGATCTTCTCTTCTAATTTGATTTTATTTTCCTAATTGCATCTCTTTTCTTACTCTTTGATCATTTTTGCTTCATGGACACCTAATTATCAATTTGTACCTATAAGATACTAAATCCACCAATTAGAACAAAAATATAAATTAATCCATAAAAAAATCCACGTAAACGTAAACGTTGAGTGTTATTTCCACACGCCACTATATCTTTTGTTTTTAGTGTTTTTGCTATTGTTTGGTTATGCGTATTAAATTCCTAGTGTTGTATTTCGTGTTTTTAAGAACGTTGTTGCGAATGTACTTTTGCGCATATTTTTTTACATGTACGTTTGTGCATGTCCATTTGAGCGAGTGTGTTTGTGCATGTTTGTTGATTTGTATTAATCTCCTAGGATTGTAGTTTGTGTTTTCATGATCCTATTTGCGAATGCACTTTAGCGTGAGTACTTTTGTGCGTGCTTTTGTACTTTTACTTATGTGCGTATATTTTGTAGCGAGTGTTTTTGTGCACGTTTCTTGATGCACATTCGTGTCCTCGAACTGTAGCACGTATTTTCATGATCGCTTTTGGAATCCAATTTTGACCATGTTCGAGTCCGAATTCGGAAATTTGAAATTAGACAGGAACTGTAGCCAGCTAAAATAGCTTTCTAATGTCGCCGGAACCAGTTGATTTGGAGTCCAGATGAGAGAGTTATGCTCGACTTCGTGGCCACTACCGAAGATGTTGAGGGATTCTCTCTTCTAATTTATTTTATTTTCCTAATTGCAACTTTTTTCTCACTCTTTGATCATTTTTGCTTCATGGACACCTAGTTATCAATTTGTACCTATAAGATACTAAATCCACCAATTAAAACAAAAATATAAATTAATCCATAAAAAAATCCACGTAAACGTAAAGGTTGAGTGTTATTTCTACACGCCACTGTATCTTTTGTATTTAGTGTTTTTGCTATTGTTTGGTTATGCGTATTAGAGTCCTAGTGTTGTATTTCTTGTTTTTAAGAACGTTGTTGCGAATGTACTTTTGCGCATATTTTTTTACATGTACGTTTGTGCATGTCCATTTGAGCGAGTGTGTTTGTGCATGTTTGTTGATTTGTATTAATGTCCTAGGATTGTAGTTTGTGTTTTCATGAACCTTTTTGCGAATGCACTTTTGCGTGATTACTTTTGTGCATGCTTTTGTACTTTTACTTATGTGCGTATATTTTGTAGTGAGTGTTTTTGTGCACGTTTCTTGATGTGCATTCGTGTCCTCGAACTGTTGCACGTATTTTCATGATCGCTTTTGGAATCAAATTTTGACCATGTTCGAGTCCGAATTCGGAAATTTGAAATTAGACACGAACTGTAGCTAGCTAAAATAGCTTTCTAATGTCGCCAGAGCCAGTTGATTTGGAGTCCAGATGAGAAAGTTATGCTCGACTTCGTGGCCACTACCGAAGATGTTGAGGGATCCTCTCTTCTAATTTGATTTTATTTTTCTAATTGCAACTCTTTTCTTACTCTTTGATCATTTTTGCTTCATGGACACCTAATTATAAATTTTTACCTGTAAGATACTAAATCCACCAATTAAAACATAAATATAAATTAATCCATAAAATAATAAACGTAAACGTTGAGTGTTATTTCTACACTACTGTATCTTTTGTGTTTAGTGTTTTTGCTATTGTTTGGTTATGCGTATTAAAGTCCTAGTGTTGTATTTCGTGTTTTTAAGAACGTGTTTGCGAATGTATTTTTACGCATATTTTTTTACATGTACGTTTGTGCATGTCCATTTGAGCGAGTGTGTTTTGGCATGTTTGTTGATTTGTATTAATGTCCTAGGATTGTAGTTTGTGTTTTCGTGATCCTTTTTGCGAATGCACTTTTGCGTGAGTACTTTAGTGCATGCTTTTGTACTTTTACTTATGTTCGTATATTTTGTAGCGATTGTTTTTGTTCACGTTTGTTGATACGCATTCGTGTCCTCGAACAGTAGCACGTATTTTCATGATCCCTTTTGGAATCCAATATTGACCATGTTCGAGTCCGAATTTGGAAATTTGACATTAGAGAGGAATTGTAGCCAGCTAAAATAGCTTTCTAATGCCGTCGGAACCATTTGATTTGGAGTCCGGATGAGAAAGTTATGCTCGACTACGTGGACACTACCGAAGATGTTGAGGGATCCTCTCTTCTAATTCGATTTTATTTTCCTAATTGCAACTCTTTTCTTACTCTTTGATCATTTTTGCTGCATGGACACCTAATTATCAATTTGTACCTATAACATACTAAATCCACCAATTAAAACAGAAATATAAATTAATCCATAAAAAAATCCACGTAAACGTTAACGTTGAGTGTTATTTCTACACTCCACTGTATCTTTTGTATTTAGTGTTTTTGCTATTGTTTGGTTATGCGTATTAAAGTCCTAGTATTGTATTTCGTGTTTTTAAGAACGTTGTTGCAAATGTACTTTTGCGCATATTTTTTTACATGTACGTTTGTGTATGTCCATTTGAGCGAGTGTGTTTGTGCATGTTTGTTGATTTGTATTAATGTCGTAGGATTGTAGTTTGTGTTTTCGTGATCCTTTTTGCGAATGCCATTTTGCGTGAGTACTTTTGTGCATGCTTTTGTACTTTTACTTATGTGCGTAGATTTTGTAGCTAGTGTTTTTGTGCACGTTTCTTGATGCGCATTCGTGTCCTCGAATTGTAGCACGTATTTTCATGACCGCTTTTGGAATCCAATATTGACCATGTCCGAGTCCAAATTTGGAAATTTTACATTAGACAGGAATTGTAGCCAGCTAAAATAGCTTTCTAATGCCGCCGGAACTAGTTGATTTGGAGTCGGGATGAGAAAGTTATGCTCGACTTCGTGGACACTACCGAAGATGTTGAGGGATCCTCTCTTCTAATTCGATTTTTTTTTCCTAATTGCAACTCTTTTCTCACTCTTTGATCATTTTTGCTGCATGGACACCTAATTATCAATTTGTACCTACAAGATACTAAATCCACCAATTAAAACAGAAATATAAATTAATCCATAAAAAAATCCACGTAAACGTAAACGTTGAGTGTTATTTCTACACTCCACTGTATCTTTTGTGTTTTGTGTTTTTGCTATTGTTTGGTTATGCGTATTAAAGTCCTAGTGTTGTATTTCGTGTTTTTAAGAACGTTGTTGCGAATGTATTTTTGCGCATATTTTTTTACATGTACGTTTGTGCATGTCTATTTGAGCGAGTGTGTTTGTGCATGTTTGTTGATATGTATTAATGTCCTAGGATTGTAGTTTGTGTTTTCGTGATCCTTTTTGCGAATGCACTTTTGCGTGAGTACTTTAGTGCATGCTTTTGTACTTTTACTTATGTGCGTATATTTCGTAGCGAGTGTTCCGGTGCACGTTTCTTGATACGCATCCGTGTCCTCGAACTGTAGCACGTATTTTCATGATCGCTTTTGGAATCCAATCTTGACCATGTTCGAGTCCGAATTCGGAAATTTGACATTAGACAGGAATTGTAGCCAACTAAAATAGCTTTCTAATGCCGCAGGAACCAGTTGATTTGGAGTCCGGATGAGAAAGTTATGCTCGACTTCGTGGAC
>NW_012193384.1:0-46927 GCF_000504015.1 Erythranthe guttata
TTATTATTATTATTATTATTATTAGAAGAGAGCGTTGAGATATTAATGAGAGAGACATGAGATAAGAGAGAGTGTGAATATTAATGATAATGAGGATAGATGAATAGAATGAGAGAGAAATGAGTTGGTAGAATAAAATATATGGGCTATTTGACAAACTCATCTCATTGAAGTTTTACTTAATGATAAAAAAATTCATTTATTAATTGATGTTTGACACATTTGACTCAAATTATCCCAAATGCCCCTATTATACTGTCTCTCGAAAATAACTCCTCGCAAATCTCACGTCATTTCAATTTTTTTTATTCTTTTTCTTTTTCCAAAAAATATGATTTTTTTTCATTTCAATTTTAAAACAAAATGTATCTTTATTTTATTTCATTTTTTATTTAGTTTTTTATTTTTTCCACCAGGTGTAGAAAATGAGAAAATTTGTTGAAAGCCCCTCCGTAGAGAGGTGGTGGTACAATAGGCCCAAATAAATATCCAGGTTTTAAGCAAAATCTAAAACGTATTTAATTAATAAAAATATATTAGGATTCACTATCATACCCTTAATTCAATTTAGCATATCTTACCGGTGAAAATATGTAATTATGTAATATCTTTTTTATAATTAATCAATCACCTAATCATATTTTGAATGATGTCAGACCACAAATCTCTCTCCTTAATTGTAGACATATCGGTTCGTGGAGGTGGGAAATTTAATTTCATAAAAAGCGTCCCATGATATTGAGTTATGAATAGCGAGGTCGGCGTTCAGATTCTACAGAGTGGTTTTCACAACTCTTGGTTGTATTTGCGATTGCAAGTAACATATTTCCATATATTTGATAACTAAGTTATTTGGTACAAGAACATGTTTGTTATTGTTGCAGGATTTGCAATATTTTTTCTTTAAACATGTTCTTATAGAGAGTGGTTTCAAACCTCTTTGATTGTATTGTTTGAATGTCTTACATAGAGTGGTTTTCGCAACTCTTGTACATAATGAGTTTATACAGAGTGGTTTTCGCAATCCTTTGTAGATAGTAATTTTATATAGAGTGATTTTAATATTCACCAATATTATTATGAAAGTCATTAATTTTAATATTAAAAAAACAAAAGTGGTGAATAAGCTGATCAAATTATAAGGCATACAACCTACTACACACTGCAAAATTTGTATATAACAATTAGTCAAACCATCACATTTTTAGAACATGCTTTGTTTCATTTCTAGTGGAATTTGAATTAGCCATAGTTATTAAAAGGGTAAATTGCATTTAACCCCATGTGGTTTCACCGTTTGACAATTTACCCCCCCTCTGATATCGATTTGGACACTTAACCCCCTGAGTTGGTCAAATTGTAGCGGCCGTCTAATAAAGTAACAGAAAATACTAAATGTCTGAAATTCCCTTTTTATATACTATTTGTTGGTCCAAACCATGAATAAAACTCTTGTATTTTATTTTAATAAATAAATATAATTCAAAAAGATTTAATTATAAATAACACAAATTTATAGGAGTAAACTACAATTTTCATAACTTCTTATTTCCCTAATATCTTCTTTCCCTCACCAATCACCATCAAATCGGTCTAAATTATTACAGCATCTTCAAGAAAAGAAGAATAGGGGAAAAAAATCAAAAAATCCTCCAAAATATTCATAAACACTTCCAAAAAAAATCAGTGATATACCTAAATGGGCCGACCCAATGGGCCCTCAAATTTATCTACCAATTAGGCCCATTACAAGAAAGCCCAATCACATACATGTGGGCCCATTACACGAAAGCCCAAGCTCCTTCAAAATAAGGCTTGGGCCCAACAAAGTAAGCCCAACATCATTCAACGATATATAAATAGATGGTTTACTCATTCGTAAAGGTACGTTCTCATTATTTACAATCAACCTCGAGTTTATTCTCTCTACTCTCTCTACGATCCGTACATCTGACTTGAGCGTCGGAGGGGTTTCCGCCGGATCAACCCCCGGCTTAGTTCACGTGTGCTCATTTTGTAGGGACCTCAGGAACATCGAGTTGACTAGCTACTGATCAGCTTTGCTCTCCCAGCTCGTTTTCTATACTATCCTAGGTGAGCTATATTTTAGCTTCATCATTTTGGCGCCGTCTGTGGGAACGATGCAGACCAGATCACGTAGCCAACAAGATCCTCCTGAGGCGTCAGCTCGGAGAGAAAACGACACAGCTAATAACCTCCCAGCCCGTGGAGGATCGGGCATCCCACCTCCTCCACGCGCCGCGGAGCAACTTCCTCCACGTGCCACGGAGTCAGCTCCTCCACGTGCTGCAGATCCACCTCGCGAGGTTCAGGTGATCCCCCCTCGGGACCCACCACTCGCCGATCCACCACTCCCTGCTCCTCGAACGGTTCAAATAACCGAGGACGCGCTCCAACGTATGATAGCGGAAGCTTCTACTCGCGCCGCCACGGAGGCCGTAACTCAATATATCGCCACGATGGGAGCAAACGCTCCCAATGCGATACCAGCACCAGCTCCACCTGTAGCGCCACCTGTGGCGCCACCGCCAATCCAGAATCAAATAAGTGTCTCCTCCTCTACCTCGGATCCACGGTCCCGAGTGCAGCTATCTACCAACCATAGAGGGGCACAACCCAGACAGCGACGTCCACGCTCACCCCCACGGGGGAATGCGTCACCACCAAGAGTCCCTCTCTTTAATGAGGGAGAAGGCGAAGTAAACAGCAGAATGTCTCGCCAAAACCTTTTCTCCCAACCAAATAATCAAAGGGATGAAAGAATGCCTCCCCCAACAAGACGCAGTCCCTTCACCATAGACATTCTCAACGAGATTTTACCTCAAGGGGTAAAGATCTCGGGGTTACCACAATTTGAAGGGACCACCGACCCACAGGAACATATAGAGAAATTCAGTGCCATGGCAGATTTATATGGCCCAACGGATGCCGCGATGTGCAAAATGTTCCGCACCACTCTCTCCAAGAGGGCAATGAATTGGTTCAACTCCCTGCCCATAGGGTCGATTGACACCTTCGCTCGGTTGTCGACCCGCTTCACCAACCAATTCGCCATCAACAAACAATATGCCAAGACTCCAGCTCATCTTTTCTCTATAGTACAGAGAGATAACGAGACGCTCCGCAACTACATTAAGCGTTTCGTAGAAGCCGTCCACGAGGTCCCCAGTGTAGGACAAGACATGCTCTCCGGGATCATGCAGCAGAACTTGAAACCGGGTAGATTCAAAGAATCTATCGCCGGAAGACCTCCAGGCAACCTAGAAGAGTTGCTGAATCGAGCCGAAAAATACGTCCGGATAGAGGAAGCCTCTACCCATGCTCCTCCTAAAAGAAAAAGGGAAGACGACCGTCAGGACAATAGGAGGCGCGACGATCGACGTCCACCACTACCACCTCAAGGCCAACCCTCTTCCTCCTACAATAGGTTCACTCCGCTGAACACTCGCCTCACGGAAATCCTTCACGTGATAGAGCAGAAAGGTTTAGCAGAACCTCCACGTCCTATGCAGCCAAACGCAAAGCGAGAAAAATCGGATCGTTATTGTCGATTCCATAAGGACAGAGGGCATACTACGGAAGAGTGTGCACAACTTAAAATGGCGATTGAGAGGCTGATCAAACAGGGCCATTTAGGCGAATACGTCGATAAGCCGCGAAATAAACGCCGTGATGATCCTCCACGCCGAGATAACAACCGAGATCAACAACAAAGACGAGAAGATGGGGGTCACCGACGTGACCTAGATAACAATGATAACCAGCCTACCCGAGGAATCATCTCCTTCATCTCCGGAGGACCGGCGGGAGGCGATTCACATAATGCAAGACGCACACTCGCTCGATCAGCGCGCATGAATCAAGAACGCGCTTCTCCATCCGAACGCGTATATCAAATACGAAGACCTGATCACAGCATAGTCTTCAACTCCTCCGACCTTGAAGGTCCAGAGGAAGACCATGTCGACGCATTAGTGGTAACAACAACGGTGGCCAACTTCTTGGTCAAGAAAATATTAGTGGATGGTGGGAGCTCAGCTGACATCATGTACCTCCATGCTTTTAAGCAGCTAGGCATAGATAATGCCCGTTTTAGTCCCATCTCCACACCCCTGAAAGGGTTCACAGGAGAAGGCATTTTGTCAATGGGAGAAGTGGAGCTGCATGTTTCTTTAGGGGAAGACCCCTGTCGAATCACGAAACTAATCAAGTTCCTCGTCGTCGACAGGCCATCACCCTACAACATCATTCTGGGGAGGCCAGCCATCCACACATTCAAGTCAGTACCTTCCTCCTACCATCAGAAATGGAAGTTCCCTACTCCCTATGGAATGGGAGAAGTGCTTGGAGATAGACGTCTCGCTCGAGAATGCTATGCAAGGGCCCTACGAGAACCCTCAAAGAAGCCTAAACCGCCCGGAAAGGGAGACGATACCCAAAAATCCGACAAACGGAAGTGGGTCAATGCAATCATTGAGGACAATAAAGAAATCCTCATCAGTGTACCAGACGATAGCATCAAGCTAGCGGCTGTCGAAGAGCTTAAGCTCATAGAGCTCACACCTGGAGATGATTCCAAACTCCTACGCATCGGATCTGATTTAGATCCTGAGACGGAGCAGCAGCTAATCAACTTCCTGCGACACAATGGAGATGTGTTCGCATGGAAAGCCCAAGATTTGTCGGGCATTCCCCCTCAGGTAGCCCTACATCGGCTTAACGTCGACAAGAGGATGAAGCCAGTCAAACAGAGGAAACGAACGTTTGGACCCGAACGCAACAAGCATATCAAGGCAGAAGTGGCTAAACTTCTAGAGGCGGGTCATATACGACCAGTTCAGTATCCTGAATGGTTATCGAACGTAGTGCTCGTTCCCAAACCCGGAGGAAAATGGAGATTATGCGTAGACTTCACTGACCTCAACAAAGCCTAACCTAAGGATCCATTTCCTCTACCCAGAATCGATCAGCTCATCGATTCGACCTCGGGGTGCGAACTCCTCAGCTTCCTCGATGCATACCAAGGTTATAACCAGATCTTACTTGCACCAGAAGATCAAGAGAAGGCTAGTTTCATCACTGACCAAGGCATCTACTGCTATCAAGTCATGCCCTTCGGGTTAAAAAACGCAGGAGCCACCTACCAGCGTCTAGTGAACAAAATGTTCGCAGATCAGATCGGTAAAAATATGGAGGTGTATATCGACGACATGCTCGTCAAAAGTGTCAAGGTCTCGGACCACCTAATTGATCTGGATCAGTGTTTCGCCACCCTGCGAAAATATAAGATGAAGCTCAACCCCCTCAAATGTTCATTCGGAGTTAAGGGAGGCAAATTTTTGGGTTATATGATTTCGCAGCGAGGAATCGAAGCTAATCCCGCTAAAATCGAAGCAATCACCTCCATGGCTCCGCCAACATCGATCAAGAAAGTTCAACAACTCAACGGCTGTTTAGCATCCCTGAATAGATTCATTTCAAGATCAGCGGACAAGGCTCTCCCATTTTTCAAGATTTTAAGGGGAGGAAAAAAGTTCGAGTGGGATGAGGCATGTCAAAAAGCCTTCACTGAGCTAAAGTCATACCTCGCTTCACCACCCTTGCTCACAAAACCTCAGCCGGGAGACACACTCATGCTGTACTTAGCTACCTCGGCTGATGCCATCAGCGCGGTCCTCATCCGAGATGGAGGAAGAGGTCACCAACCCATATACTACATAAGTCGCGCTCTTCAAGGGGCCGAGCAACGCTATACCAATATGGAGAAGCTCGCTCTCGCCCTCATCAACGCAGCCCGGAAGCTTCGACCTTACTTCCAGTCACATCAAGTAGTGGTTCTCACCAATTATCCACTGAAGCAAATACTAAGGAGTCCCGAAACGTCCGGACGATTAGCAAAATGGGCTATAGAGCTAAGTGAATACGGAGTAGAATTCAAACCCCGCCCAGCTATCAAAGCGCAAATACTGGCTGACTTTCTAGTCGAAATGACCACAGTAGAAGAAAGCACCTCTCTACCTACTTGGTCCGTCAGCGTCGATGGATCTTCTACTACAACCGGAGGTGGAGCGGGCATCGTACTAACAAACCCCGATGGAGACGAATTCGAGTATGCTCAACGCTTCGAATTCACAGCCTCGAACAACGTCGCTGAGTACGAAGCGCTGATAGCAGGAATCCGCCTCGCCCTAGCAGCCGGAGCGCGCAAGCTCCTAATCCAAAGCGACTCTCAGCTCGTCGTCAACCAAGTACTTGGAGCTTACGAGGCTAAAGAAGACACCATGGCCAAATACTTAGCTCTAGCGCACACTCTCTTATCTAAATTCGAGAGCTACGAGATAAGACAAGTACCTCGCTCCAATAATATCCATGCTGACAAATTAGCTAGGCTTGGAAGCTCCATGGCCAGCATCGGAAGTCGGAAGGTGACGCTCCTCACCTCACCTCAGCCAGAGATAACTTCACCCACAGAAGTATAGTACACCGAGGAGGATGAACCATGCTGGTTCACTCCAATCCTGAAGTATCTCAAGAAGGGAGAACTTCCAGCGGAATCCACCGAAGCACGAAAGTTAAAAACGAGAGCCGCTCGCTTCGTCATAGTGGGAGAAGAATTATACAAACGAGGTTTCTCATTCCCTTACCTCAAGTGCCTCGACCCGACCACAGCGGATTACGTACTTAGAGAAGTACACGAAGGCATCTGCGGAAATCACTTAAGCGGGAGAACTTTAGCTCTCAAACTACTGAGGCAAGGCTACTATTGGCCAACGATGCATGAAGACGCGAAGAAGTTAGTCCGGAAGTGTAAACCCTGCCAAGAGCATGCAAATATCACTCACCTACCAGCGGCATTAATGCAACCAATTGACAGTCCCATCCCTTTCGCCCAATGGGGGATGGACTTAGTTGGACCATTCCCACCCGCCACAGGAGGACGTAAGTACCTCATTGTAGCAGTGGACTACTTCACCAAATGGGTGGAGGCGGAACCCTTAGCACGTATCCGAGAAGAAGAAGTCATCCAATTCCTATGGAAGAACATCGTCTGCCGCTTCGGAATCCCACGTTCCATCATCTCGGATAATGGGACCCAATTCTGCGGTGACAAAGTAAAAACTTGGTGCCTCGGCCTAGACATCAAGCAGTTCTTCACATCCGTAGCAAATCCACAAGCTAACGGCCAGACAGAGGTCACGAATCGCACTATACTCCAACACCTTAAGACAAGGCTTGGGAGTGCCAAAGGAAAGTGGGTGGACGAGTTGCCTAACGCACTATGGGCTTATCGCACAACCCCACGAGCAGCAACCGGAGAGTCACCTTTCAACCTAGCTTTCGGAACAGAAGCTATAGCACCCGTTGAAATAGGTGAACCATCTTGGAGAATCACCCAACTATGATCTAACAGCTAATGAAGAAGCTATGCGAGGAAGCCTAGACCTTGTAGATGAGCTACGAGAGATCGCATACATCCGGCAACAGATGTACAAATCACGCATGGCCAAGGCATATAACTCAAAGGTCCGTCCCCGCTCTTTTCAAGTTGGAGATTTAGTCCTCCGGAAAGCTGAAGCCTCTCACCCCATCGGCAAGCTCGACCCAAAGTGGGAAGGACCATATAAAATCACAAAAGTGGTCAACACTGGAGCATATCGCCTAGAGAACATTGATGGACACCCTATACCCAGAACATGGAATATAGGGAACCTCAAACGGTTCTACGCCTAAGGTATACACCTGCCTTACTCCAGATCAGTTGAGGTCACCATCCATACCCCTTCTATATGAAAGTTACTTACAAATTGTCATATCTGCAGGCTCCGCGACCTTCCACGTAACTCGTCTTGTAAGCTGTTTCTACATGGTTAGAATATTTCTACTATACAACTAGGTACGTTAACATCCTACCTAAACTGGGGGGCTAGTAAATTTATTTTCGCCAGCAATTCATCATCACATCCCACCATATTATTACAGATTGAGAGCCAATTACGAGGGGATGCATATTACTCAATCAACGGCCCAAAGAGCGAGCACACTCCATACCACATCGCCAAGGGTAACTATACTTCCACTAGCATTCAACACACGGATGATTTTATTTACCCCTACTAACGTTAAAAAAAAAAAAAATTCCACTAGCAGGCATGATCGCATAGTAACTCGCAGCAACTCACGAGTTGATTTCATATCTCGAAGTGCGAGGAAGAAAAAACATCCCCGTAGTATGGTACGTATATCGGCGATGCACATCCCCTCAGCTTCAATTACTAGGTCTTCAATACAAATGCTTAGACAAAATTCCTTTTTTCTCAATTATATTTGACAGGCATAGAAACGCCAAAGGAATTCATTTTACCATCAGCACAGCAAAACGAACAAGTACAAGCAAGACGTGGAAGAAGAAGAACAAGTGTAGTACAATCACTTAGAACAATTTTTATCAAGTCAATTTTTTTTTCTCGCTCCACCAGTAGTTATTTACCTTTGCCTCACGTAGGCCCATCGCATTAGTCATTTACTTACATTCGCCTCACATAGGCATGTAACAATTCTCCTTTGTTATCGTTGAATAAATAATACTTTTCGCTTTACTATCTACACCTTTACGTCTATACAAATTACCTCTTACCATGAGTTCAAGTCAATACCACCCCACAAACACTTAGAGAGATTTAGATAATCCGTATAGCCTGGCCAGCTGAATTATCTAGGTCCCTTTAGATGTTTCACGAGGTGTTACATTTAAAACGTGGCCACGGACAAAAATATTATAGACCCAAGTGGTCCAAACAAAGGGCACGACCCGTAACAAAAACCTTGGGAGATTGATCCCCTCCTCAAGTACATCGCGTATATGCTAATGTAAATACATCTAAGCAACGCATTAATTTTCGACAATGTCAAAATAAATAAATGGAAATATTAAACTTCAAAGTCAAACACGGAAGAAACTCATACGAAATAGTAGTGGACATACCCATCTACATCAGCGATAAAAATAAAATACGAAATCCATAAAAAAAATCATAGCAATAAAAAATAAAAGGGAAAAGTTAGCTATCCTAACAGATAAGTCTAAACTCCCCTACCACGAGCGGAAGATGCAACCACGGTAGAATCATCCGCAACCATATCATCCACGAGCTCTGTACCCGTCCCATTGACATTTACCTCATCCTCCTCTACGTCGGATATGCCAGCTTCCATCCCACGAATCACTTTCTCGCTAATACCACCCGCATCGCGCAGATACTTGCGACAAGCACGCACTAATGGCTTATAAACCACTGCCAAGGCATGCTCCTCAATCATAGCAGCACACTCATCACTACCTCGGAAACTAGCCTTAGTCTCCTCCACAATGGACTCCTTATAAGCCGCACCACCTGATGTCGTGAGGAACCTCTTCCCCGTCGCCTTCTCAACTTCATATTTCTCTTTCAGCTGGTCGTAGCATTCGTTCAACTTATGAACATCATCCTTATATGCCTTCGCCTCACCTCGGATAACCTCGAGCTCCTCTGTCCTCTCAGCAAGCTCCTCTGTCCTCTCAGCAAGCTCCTCTGTCCTCCGAGCAAGCTCTTCCGAGCGTTGAGCAAGATCGAATCGCGATCATCCTCACGCGCGTGAATTGGAGCCCGCTCCTTTTCCTTCATAGCTTCCACGTTCCTACCGTGCTCCATGAGATATTTCCAAGTCGCCCCCAACTCCGTAAAAAAAAAAAAAAAAAAAAAAAAAAAAAAAAAAAAAAGAAGAGGAACACAAGTCAAGGCAACAAAAGGATATACAGCGCTGACCCTTCGGCTTTGGTATTAAAACCCTCGGGTCAAATTCCACGTCACACAATCCCGACTCTTCAATCCGTTTCGCCATATTCGCCGTTATCGTGAAACTCTCGCACGAAGGATTCCAAACAACAGGAACTTCAAAAGTGGGAGCCCTCACATAAAAAAAATAGTTCTTCCATTTCCCCAAAGATAGCTTCACACTCTTCACGAATTGGTAATGAACGCGAGGATGAAAGCAGAAGAAAGGCATCTTATTGGGCCGATGTAACGTAAATAACGCCCTAAATAAACTCACAGACACAGGCAGACCTACTCGAGCCACCCTAAAATGAAACGCCTGGAAAATCAGAACAGCACTGGGCGTTAGCTGACTATACCCAATCTTGAATTCCTCACAGACCTTCAACAAGGTCGGATGCGGTGTAATCTGAGATGTACACGTCAAGTAACCTAAAAACACCGTATGAAATCCATCGGGTGGCGAATACAAACGGTCACCCTTCTGAGGCAACAACAACTCAACGTTACTTGGCGCTCCAGATAAACGACGAATAGAGTGCAGATGCTCTTCCGTCAACACACTATCAAAATCAACTAAGTCCAAATTAATTGGCTTAATTTTCTTTTGCTTCCTCTTATCAATCTCAATATCACCTGGCGGAATATCATCTTCCTCCTCCTCTTCATCTGTCAGCTCAACTTCACTATTTGACACCGCCGGATCACTCGCCAAAGGAGCTTGATGCGAATCATCACTATCGCTCCCAAAATCCACGACACGGCGACGTCTACTAGAATCCGCTTCATCAATAGTGGGGCAAATATTAATATTAGACTCCAAATCGTCACTCCAAGCTCGCACCATCTCGCTAAAACCATGCTCCAAAGGCTCAACGTCCAAGGCATAGTCGACCGGCGCATCCGGACAATTCCGCGCGCCAAAACTCCCTCCAAAAATCCCTTCACGCGCCCCGGACGCGCCAGCTAAGTCATCAGACGCGCGCGCGCGTGCGCTGGAACGCCCAGCACTCGCGCCCGGATTGGGCAGTGCTGCCGACGCGCGCGCGCGTCCACGTGAAGCCCCATCAGACGCGCGCGTGCCCTCTCCACTCCCACTCGCGGACGCGCGCTTCCCCACACTCCCCCAGCCAGCTGACACGCGCGCGCGTCCCTCGGCCTTTGTGCCAGACGCGCGCGGCGTTACCTCTCCACCTCGTTTCCACGCGCGCGCGCGTCCATCGGCCACCGTGCCCGACGCGCGCGCGCCACCTACCGTAGCCGAGCCACTCGCAGCCTCGGGCTGCGCACATTCACCCAAACAATAGGTAGTGGCAGCTCGATTCTAATCGGCGGCTCTAGCCGAGCCGTTGCTGCTACCAGCCTTCACCTCTCTCCCTCCAATTCGACCACCTTCTACAGCGGATCCGTTTTTCGCACCCGATACCACAAGTTTCTCGCGTTCCATACCTACCGTACCAAAAGTTTTCTCGCCCCCCTCAACCGGATCTCGAAGTTTAATACGCAACGATTTCGAACTACCCGAATTCGACATGATAAAATATTTTCCCCGAAGAAATAATCAAGAAACAAAAAAATTCTAACCTACCACAAAGAAAAATTCAAGCGAAAAATAGCACAGAGGAAGACCTAGAGTTCAAAAAACATACCCATATTTATTGCAAGAGTTGAAGTTTAATACTTTCCACCGCAAAAGGAGTCTATTTATCTGGCACTGGTATAATATTTAAAACCCTTAAATATATACTTCGCTGCCAAATAAATACAATTATTCCTTACTTAAATTAAGGAATTAATTCACCGCCAACGGAAACAATTCAATCAACGCCGCAATTAACTCTCGACACGACCCGGATCCCTCTACACACATCCCCGTCTCGAATCGAGAGTTGGGGGGCTTAATGATATACCTAAATGGGCCGACCCAATGGGCCCTCAAATTTATCTACCAATTAGGCCCATTACAAGAAAGCCCAATCACATACATGTGGGCCCATTACACGAAAGCCCAAGCTCCTTCAAAATAAGGCTTGGGCCCAACAAAGTAAGCCCAACATCATTCAACGATATATAAATAGATGGTTTACTCATTCGTAAAGGTACGTTCTCATTATTTACAATCAACCTCGAGTTTATTCTCTCTACTCTCTCTACGATCCGTACATCTGACTTGAGCGTCGGAGGGGTTTCCGCCGGATCAACCCCCGGCTTAGTTCACGTGTGCTCATTTTGTAGGGACCTCAGGAACATCGAGTTGACTAGCTACTGATCAGCTTTGCTCTCCCAGCTCGTTTTCTATACTATCCTAGGTGAGCTATATTTTAGCTTCATCAATCAGAAAACCCGATCAAAAATAAAGAAAGCAGCCCAGATTTTCACCTCAAAACCCATTGCTCGCAATTTTTTTCTTCTTCAGCTACATCTCTGCAACTTTCGGTTTTTCTTCGTGGTGGTTCACCCCCTTGTCGTTTCTGTGAATTTTTGATGTCTTTGTGAAGTGGTTGAATAGTATTTTGATAGTGAAAATTGAAACGGCGGCGTTTTGATGGTGGGCTAGTGGTGGTGGTCGGCGGCGGCTTGATGGTGGGCTATTGGTGGTGGTCGGCGGCGTTTTGATGGTGGTCGGCGGCGGCTTGATGGTGGGCTATTGGTGGTGGTCGGTGGTGTTTTGATGGTGGGCTATTGGTGGTGGTCGGCGGCGGTTTGATGGTGGGCTATTGGTGGTGGTCGGTGGCGGGTGGATGTTTCAATATCCACAACCCTCATCTTCTACATCCACATTTCTTCGGCCCTGTTTTTTTTTTTGCTATTAGATTTGGGTGGATAAATCCTTCAGCCCTCAACAAGTCCTTGTTTTAATTTTCTTCTGTAATTTTTAATTTATGTTTTATAATTTATATACAGGCATATTTTTTATTTCAAAGTAAAAGGCTTAATGACCATATGATTATTGAATAAAAATATAAAATAATTATAAAGTCAGATATGTAAGTTTGAAAAATAATTAATTTTAGAATAAAAAAAATGTCATATAAATTTAAAACATAATTTTAATAAGAGGAAAATGAAAGATTGGTGTAACAATTTTTATTAAAGGCAAGATAAAAGGATAACATGTGTATTTTAAAAAAATAGCCTTGGAAAATCTTCAACAACTTCAATTTTGGGCGAGTGAGATGCACTCACCGTTAACTTTAACGGATTTTTAGACGGCCGCTACAATTTGACAACCCCAGGGGGATTAAGTGCCCAAATCGATATCAGAAGGGGTAAAGTGTCAAACGGTGAAACCACAGGGGATTAAATGCAATTTACCCTTATTAAAATCCACGGTCTAAACAAAAATGGTCTCTGAAAGTCACGCTTAATCAATTGTAGATTGAAAATTATTTGTAGATTAAAAATTTACGTTTTAGTGCCTAATTTATAGAAGAAAAATTATTTAAATTGCATATTTTTTCATAAAAGCACGAACGCCATTGGTGCCCAGTGGCGGGTATAGTGGGAGCCATATTTTTTGGCATTAATTGTGGAAGAGATTTCTATGAATTTTCGATATGGTCAGATTTGAAATCTCGCATGTTTCTAATCGGTTTTAGTATTCGTAAGTTGGGGTATTCTAGGTACTTTGAGTTTATTGCGTTTATGTCAAATTTCGAATAAAAATTTGGATTTATTATAATAGGAAATTTTGTTGAGGGGTTTTATCAAATAGCCCCTTAAAAAATATGGTTTTTAATGCCCAATTTCATTTTTTTTGCTTTCTTATTTCAATTTTTTTATTCTTTCCAGCAGGGTTACGAAAATTAAAATCCACTATATATACGGAAACTACTACAAATTTATCGAAAATTACTGTAAAATTCACTGTAAAATTAACGTAATCCACTTTAATATTAACATAATCCACAACAATCTTATCGAAATCAACTAAAAACATAGGGAAAATTACAATTTATGTCCCTAAACTTTACCACTAAAACGATTTATGTCCTCAAACATTTCAATCCACGAAATATGTCCTCAAACTTGCCACTTTTGATCACTTTATGTTCTGCCGTTAACGTCGGCAGCTAACTTCGACGGAAATAGCACGCGTGGCTTACGTGACGTCTATGTGGCCGTTAAATGTGACGTGGAACAACACCCAGTGCCTACTTGGCTGACAAAATGTGATGTGGAGCGACACGTCATTCTTCTCCCCTATTTTTATTCTAAAATCCCTAATTCTCCAAAACCCCATTTTGAATCCTTCAATTGAGGTGAATTTCTCCAGTTATATATTTAATCAACTTCGAATTTGAGAAATTAATGGATACAATACAAGTTCCAGAAGTGGAATTGAACTCCGACCAAGATGCCGGCCATAGGCTTCGGGACTGGGGCATCTGCCGCCTCCGCTGTACCAGCGGAATAGCTGGTACAACTCCTCGTCGGGGCCAGTGCCGCCGGATACCGCCACTTCGACTCGGCAGCGATCTGCGGCACGGAAGAAATTGTCGGCCGCGCCGCTGCGGAGGCATTGGGCGGCGGCCTGATCAAGAGCCGCGACGAACTGTTCGTCACCTCCAAGCTATGGTGCACCGATGCGCATCGCGACCTAGTCCTGCCCGCCCTCCAGAAAACACTCCCGTACTTTAATAAAACACATAATTTCTGATTTGTTATATATATACACAAGCTAAGGATTCAAAAACTTGAGAAGACAATTCTGCAATTTTCGAAATGGGTTTTTGGAGAATTAGGGATTTTACAATAGAAATAGGGGAGGAGAATGACGTGTCGCTCCACATCACGTTTTGTCGGCCAAGTAGGCACTGGGTGTTGTTCCACGTCACATTTAACGGCCACATAGACGTCACGTGAGCCACGCGTGCAATTTCCGTCGAAGTTAGCTGCCGACGTTAACGGCAGAACATAAAGTGATCAAAAGTGGCAAGTTTAAGGACATATATAGCGGATTGAAATGTTTGGGGACATAAATCGTTTTAGTGGTAAAGTTTAGGAACATAAACTGTAATTTTCCCAAAAACATACGTAATCCCCTACTAACACAACTCAAAAAATAACAAACAAAAAAAACTTAAATTCACTATTCATAAATCCACTGTTCGAAAGTCTACTATTTGAAGCGTAAACCACTACTATGTCTAGAAAAAAGGTGCAAGACCAGTATGTTGGGTTTCGGGCACGCATACGCAGCGGAAAACAAAAATTTTACGTGATTTAAACCACTTTAAAGCACACAAGTACATGCCCGACAAATTAAATCAATTAATTGCGTACCTTTGCGCTTCCAGCGAAATTAAAAACAACATACATGCTAATAAATTTAACCGAATTTAAATCAATTAACATGCTCGCAATTTAAACCAAATAACATGCTCGCAACGATTTAATCGATTACACATAATCACATAAAATCATACAAACACAAGCATGAAATCATAGTTTAAATTAAACCCTAAAACGAAACTAGGGTTTCGAGTATTTACCTCTTGACGCGTGAGGTAGGAGCGAACGATTCGTCGTGATTACTACGGAAACCAATCCGTAGAATCGGGGCAGCAATGGAGCAGCAGCAGCGGCGGTGTGGCAGCTCACGGCGGCGCGTGTACAGCACGCGCGGTTGTGCGAGGCGGCGCGTGGGGCAGCGTGCGGCTTCGGCTCGTGCGTTGCTCCTCGATTCTTCGATCTACGGTCTTCCTCCTCTCGGATTTCACCTCGTATACTTCGATCTACTAAATCGTGGCACTAGACACGAAGTAGTTAGAATAAAACGGAAAGAAAATAAAGGAGAAAGAATACCGAACAAAAGCCGGCCGAGGAACGGCCGTTTCCGGCGACGGAGCGGCGGTGGTGGCGCGGTGGTGGCCGCGCGGAAGAGAGGGCGAGAGAGAGAGGGTGGCCGATTAGGGTTAGGGTTTTTGTGTGTGTGTGCTAGGGTTATAAATCATGTATTTATAGTCCCTTGCATGAAACCCTAGCGGGCTTAAGTTGGACTGGGCCCAACAGCTTAAGCTTGTTAGTTTCTTTACTCGCCCGTATCTCTCAATTCAATGATCGAAAAATTGTAACGATTACAATTTCCGAGTCATTATAATTTTCTCGTCATTACGAGTGCCATCTCTTATTTTCCAACTTTCCAAAAGTGGAAACCCTAGTTCAGTGGACTTTCCAAATTTGGAAACTTCCCGATTTAGAAAGTTCACTAACACGTTCGCCTATTCTTTTCCTTTTCTTATTCTCATTCATAATTCCAAATTACGAATGTTGGACTCAATCATATTGACTTCCAATTATGCAAAGATAAACTATTTTATCTCTGACCGTTTATTCAAAGATCTCATGTGCACGAGCAGTGTGACCCTCGATGGTTCAGGTGTAAGCTAGCCGTGGGCCCACAACCCATTGTGGTCAAAACTCGTCCCCTTCGAGTTACGATTAAGATGAAGCTCGTTTCACCTTAATCACCCAACGAATCAAGATTGGCGTCTAGCAACTACGCGTCATGATTCCCTAGATACAAATGAAGTGCCTGCAAGAACCTTCAGATATAGTTAACGTACAGTACGGTCCCTTCGATTCATATGTCCCGATCGAACTAGAGGCATTGGTTCATCGAGACCTCTTTATATGTTCGATGACGGTGCGATCGTTCTAAGTGTTGTAATCGTTACGTGCATGACTTAGAGAATCGAATCCTCTAATCATCACTTAGTCAGCTCTGGCCAGAGACTTAGAATGAATACAAACTTTCAGAACACACAGGACATCCAAGACTATTCTAGCGATCGAATCCCCGACTACAATGCACAGACCTCCCACTAGATTTCGGACTGCACGAACACTGGCCCTTGGGATGGTCCTCGGTGGAACTCAGGGACAGGTCACGATACAGCTGGTCCTCTAGTGAAGTCACGGTGATGTCTAGGTCATAAGGACTAATGGTGTACAACTATACCATAGATATCTCTACTCGATTATTGGGAACCACTTAGAGATTTCTAGGGTGAGGGAGTTCAGTGAACTCGTCAACTTACGAGCACCCACTTGTGCATGCCGATATCACAATACCGTTTACTGATGAGATGCAGTACACATACACTAAGTGCTAGTCTTAATGGGAAAGGCCGATATCCTCATTAGTGGCGTAACCCTTCGACTAGGAACACGTTTAACAGTTATAATACTTAAGTAAATATCTCACGATCCTTACGATCAATTACTAGTACTTGTAATAACTGTAAGGACTATATCTATGCTTGTGACAAAGGGACAAAGATATAGAATGCCAATGTGTTTTATCATTAATACGAATAAGGGTTCGTTTATTACAATAATAAATACGAAAGACCACAGCCACAAGTTGGCTTGTTGGTCACCTACTCTAACAATCTCCCACTTGACCTAAAGCCAACTACCCATAAATCGCAATCCCATCGACTCTCGATGTTTCTCATGGACCGATCTCGGTAAAGGCTTCGTGAAGGGGTCTGCAACGTTCTCTTCCGAGGTGACTCGTTCAACCTTGACTTCACCTCTATCAATGATCTCTCGGATCACGTGATACTTCCTCAGAATATGCTTTGACTTCTGATGAGATCGTGGCTCCTTAGCTTGCGCCACGGCTCCGGTGTTATCACAGTACAACGGTACTGGATCACTAGCATCAGGAATGACACCCAACTCTTGGATGAACTTCCTTATCCAAGTCCCTTCTTTTGCAGCTTCAGACGCTGCAATGTATTCCGCTTCGGTAGTGGAATCGGCCGTCGTGCTTTGCTTGGAACTCTTCCAACACACGGCACCACCATTAAGCGTGAATATAAATCCAGAATTCGACTTTGAGTCGTCCACGTCCGATTGAAAACTAGAGTCGGTAAAACCCTCTAATTTCAACTCGGCACCCCCATAGACCAAAAATATATCCTTAGTCCTTCGCAAGTACTTGAGGATATCTTTCACGGCTTTCCAGTGAGCCGGGCCGGGGTTAGACTGATATCTGCTTGTGACACTCACAGCATACGCAATATCGGGTCTCGTACATAGCATGCCATACATTATGCTTCCTATGGCAGAAGCATAGGGCGTCCTTTTCATCTCCTCGATTTCACTAGGTGTTTGGGGACACATAGATTTCGAGAGACGAACCCCATGGGACATTGGCAAGAATCCCTTCTTGGATTCTTCCATGCTAAACCGTTTCATAACGGTGTCTATGTACAGGTTTTGGGATAAGCCAAGCATCTTTCTTGCTCTATCTCTATAGATGCGTATTCCTAATACATAAGATGCTTCTCCCAAATCCTTCATTGAGAAACGCGTGGACAACCATGCTTTCGTTTGCTGTAACATTCCTACGTCATTCCCAATGAGTAGAATGTCATCAACGTAAAGCACTAGAAATATTACTGCCCTCCCACTAACCTTCTTGTATACACAAGGTTCCTCCGGATTCTTCTCAAAATCAAACTCTTTGATAGTTGAGTCGAACCTAATGTTCCAACTACGGGATGCTTGTTTCAATCCATAAATGGATCGCTGGAGTTTGCAAACCTTTTGCTCACTTCCAGAAGATATGAAGCCTTCCGGCTGCGCCATGTAAATTTCTTCCTCAATATCTCCATTAAGGAAGGCGGTCTTCACATCCATTTGCCATATCTCGTAGTCGTACCACGCAGCTATGGCCAGCAAAATCCTAATGGACTTCAGCATCGCGACCGGCGAAAAGGTTTCCTCATAGTCAACACCTTGCCTTTGAGTGTATCCTTTTGCTACCAATCTAGCTTTATAGGTCGACACCTTTCCATCTACTCCAATTTTCTTCTTATAGATCCACTTGCAGCCTATAGGAACAATTCCTTTAGGTGGATCTACCAAGGTCCATACCTTGTTGGAGTACATGGAGTCCATTTCGGATTTCATGGCAGTTAGCCAATGTCCCATGTCCGCATCCGATACGGCCTCATTGTATGTTCTTGGATCTCGTCCAAGATCAACATGATCTTCATCATTTTCGAGGAGGAATAACCTGTCCGGTATTTTCCGAACTCTTTCGGATCTACGTACCGTAGGTTCAGGAGGTATATTAGTGGTTTGTTGTATTGGTTCGATTACTTGTTCTTGCGTTTGAACTTCATTTTGTGGTTCTTGAACTATTTCAAGTTCTATCATGCTGCCCTTTCTATCGGATAGAAACTCCCTTTCCAAAAAGGTGGCATTTCTCGAAACAAACGTCTTTGCTTCTTAGACATATTCCATTAGGGAAATGATAATCTTCCCGATTGTTTGAATTTCTATTGCTTGACTTCTCTATTATTGCGTCGTTGTTATAAGTCATTTACTTTACATCAGACTCATATGGTATTATTTTGTATTCCATGAAACAGTTGAATAATCTATTTCAAACGATATCATGTTGATTCATAACGCATTTTACCCGTAAAGATAAAGTTTATATTTTTTTTTAATTCCTTTTCGTTCCTATTTACTTCAATTTAGTATGTTACAATGAAATAGTAGATTACATAGGTTTTTTTTTTCTTTATTTTTTTTAACTTTCGCTTTGAAACTGACACCGTGCATCGTACGGGTGAAGTACTAGTTTTAATAAAATATTAATATTTGGTAAACATATTTTCCGGCCCCACTACAATTAATTAGACATCGGTAATTTAGTGCATTGTAATTCAATTATCTATCATTACAAAAACGACTTAATCCCACTTTGTACCTGTGAAATATACTATTTTGGCACTTTGTATTCTCGAAACATAATAATAGCACTTTGCACCCTCAAAACACAATATTCACAATGCATCATGAATTGAATAATAAAGGCAATTTCATTTTTCAGTGGTGTTTTTTTTTTCGGGTGAAAAATAAAAATAAAATTGTTATTTTCTTGAACCCCCAACCCACTTTCGAGCGGACAAAGTGCGAAAAAATAAAAATTACACCGGATTATTTTAAAAACTATATTTTCTTTAAAAAAGAAAAAATGTATGACTAAATTATTCGATTGATGGATCTTTATCGTAACTGGTTGAAAGTATTAGGTAAACATATTTGGAAGAGGATATGATTTTTAGATAACTTAATAACGGAATAGCAGAATGATTTTATTTTCATAAAATATTTTCTTTTGATAAAAAAAATATAATTTTTAAATATGTTGATGAAATGTATTTTTATTTTTGCACTTTATAGTTTCAAAATGATTCATGAATAAAAAAAAATATTTGACATTCGGCATCATAAAAAAATATCACTAAAAATATTAAATTACACTTTTTAGCTTTAAAAATTCATTTGGGGTGTATTATTCATGATTTATTGTGTTTCGAGGTGCAAAGTGATATTAATTTGTTTTGAGGGTGCAAAGTGCAAAAATAGTATATTTCAAGGGTGCAAAATAGGATTAAGCCTTACAAAAACTCTTTAGTGTCCTAAAAAATAATTAAGGGTAAATTCCATTTTTCCCCTTGTACTTTGGCTCGATATCACTTTACTCCCTTCTACTCTCGATGGCATGGATTTATCCCCCTACTTGAAAAAAATGTAAGAATATGGCCCCGCCGTTAGTTTTCAGGCCTTTGACCTTAACACCGTTTGATATAAGTGTGAAAATTACAAAAAAAAACCACCCCTCCCAGTTTAAATAATTATTAAAAAAAATAATAAAAAATTAAAAATATATTATGGTTGGCGTCGTGGACTATGTTTTCTCGTTGTCTTGAATTTTTTATTATTTTACGTTTTTTTTAATAAATATTTAAACTGGAAGATGTAGCGTTTTTGTCATTTTAAAGCTTAAATCAAATGGTGTTAAGGTCAAATTTCTGCAACAAACATCGAGGGTCACATGATTTATTGTGTTTCGAGGTGCAAAGTGATATTAATTTGTTTTGAGGGTGCAAAGTGCAAAAATAGTATATTTCAAGGAAGGAAAAATGGGATTTAACCTATAATTAACTAATGGAATCCGAAATTTCTGACCCAAATCTTTGACATATCAAAAGATGACTGTCATGCATATATCCCGTTTATTTTCTTCCTTGTATCACCAGAACCTAACCCCCCCTCTCTCTCTCTCTCTCTCTCTATATATATATATATATATATATATATCAACAGAATGTATTTTTTAGGGACGATAACTTGTTCCTTTTATAATTGAAATTACCTTCTTATTTTCTAGCGGACTTACAGGGATTGTGGGGAAAAAGTGAAAAAAATGGCGGGTGGTGTTTTAAATTCCCTCAAATTTCAGCTTTATTTATAAGTGACTTGTTACTCTGATAAACACAAACACAAACACAAACTGACAAACACAAAGCAATATCCGAGTCAAGAAAATGACGCCCGAAAAACAATCTCCGAGTCAAGAAAATCAGATGGTGATATTTGATGAGAAAAGTCTCATGAATGTTGAACCAGAAGAAAATCAGATGGTGATATCTGATGAAAAAAACATTCCCACGAATGTTGAACCAGAAGAAAATCAGATAGGAATATCTGATGAAAAAAGCGTGGCCACGAATGTTGAACCAAAAGACGTAGCAAAAGAGATAGAAATGCTCGAAACCAATGGAGAAGGTGAGTCCTCCAAAACTAACCAGAAGAAAAAAAAAATTGGCGACCTCTTTTCAAAACAAGAAGAACTCATTCTTCTTACTGGTCTTGAGAATTTTTGGACCCGCAAAAGAATTCATGACTGGGTTGCCTTTCACATCTTCATGAATGGTCATCTTCCCCACTTCACTAAGAATCAAATAACTGAAAAGTTACGTCGGATGAAACTGAAATTCGGAAGAATTAGGGAGAAAGGGGGTTTCCGTCATTTTGCATCAAACAGCCACGAAGCCAATGTTTATGAGTTGTCCAAAAAACTATGGGACCATGAAGTAATTATCACTGCCCGTAAGAAGAAAACAAACGGAGGGAACTCAAAGTAATTTTTGTCGAGGTTGTATGGTTTTAGTTTTCTTTTACTATGATATGACTTTTTATTTATCCTAGGCTCTAGACTTTTAAATCTGTTTTTAGTTTTTGGAAAAATTGGCGAACTTATTTATGTTGGAATTTTTATTTTTGATTAAGTCTTAAGATGGAATTGAATTATGTTTTGTTTCTTGAATTTATAATATAAGGATGGTATTTTGTTAGCACGCATGTGACCGACACCCGTACACACACATGTATTTAAGTTGTATTAATAATAAAATGATGCACCTAAAACAATTGATTGCATTCACAACTCTTCAATATAATACAGTAGATTACCCTGGTAATTGATATAGATAACTATCACCATATACTACTCCATCCCTCTACTTAAAATCACTTATGCATCATTACGCATATTGGATGCACAACACTGTATCACACTCACACTTTCTATACCTATAACATTTTCCATTACAGCCTTTCTCCATTTTACATTGTAGTCTATTAAAATATTACGAATTAAATTATTTATTATCGGTTCATAATGACCAATCTTTAGGACTTTAATATACATTGATGATGATGATGATGATGAAGATGAGGCCACTGACAGTAACCATTCTGATGGTGTGAACAATGTCAATTTTGCTGCCGGCACTTGTTCTAATAGAGAATCTTGTAAGAAGTCTGCAGATTCTAGAGAGGCAGGCCAGTTTGCTCAAGATAATGCAAAAGAATAAGAAACGGACCTATTCTGGTATGGTTATGGTTTAGATGCCAACTCAGAAAGCGATTCGTCGGATAACGATTTTCCTGACTGTGTGTTAGTGGAAGATTCTACCGAACCTCAAGAGAATGTGGGAGAAAGCTTTCACCAGGAGAAGGAAAGATATTCCCAGTGGTCATTCGGATGTTAAGTACCGCACATATATATATTATCGACGAACACCACCAAAATATTGAAAAAAATGATGTTTTGATAGACAGAATTGTGAGCCAGGAATTTCGAGCGGAAAAAAAAGAAGCTTCATCGAATTCTGCTTCCGAAGTGGAACCCGGTCGGTCAACCAAATCTTAAGTCGTGTCACCTAGTCCAGAGGGGGAGGCTATATAAAGATAGCCAAAATGAAGACACTTTGCCATTTAATGAACTAGAAAAGCTTAAGGAAACTGATGAGTACACATAAGGGCAATAGATTTGCAGTCTTCATTGTTTTCCCATTCCTTTTTTCTTCAGCATTATATTTGGCTTTGTTTTCATTCATCTTGTGTTTGATCCTTTCTTTTTCAAGAAACAGAGGAAACCTGCACCTTAAGTTTAGTAATTAATTGTGCTTATCTGCCATTGCAACGTCACCTCCCAAAATATTTCGCTAAGGGATTGCACTTTTACTATCTTAAGTAACAAATAGATTAATCCTATAGTCCAAAGGCTTGATTCGATCTTTCATCTTTGTAAGAATATCATCCAGCAGAACAAAGATGAAATTTAATGATTTTTTGTTTGTTTGTTTTAACAACATAAGATTTGCTCACGCAGAATTGGAATCTGGACAAAACTTGATCGTAGAACTAATTAAATTATTTCTCAACTTTTTTATTTTTAGTTAACTGGATCCCCTTACACTATATAGCTGCATGGTAAGTGACTTTCAGAAACATGGGAAGCAGTATCTCCAACTGACTGCAACAACATCAAACAATTACCAATAGGGAGAAAATCAAATGCACGATAATGAGATGAAACATAACACAAAAAAGAGAGGAAGAAAAAAACAAAATATTACATGACATATTTCTCGATAAATTCTTCAAACTGATTTAAGTATCCTATCATCAAATCTCAGCTAGGCAATAGTACATATGACACAAAAACCAAAAAAAAAAACAAAAAAGAAATAAAGAAAAATAAACATCCACCCGGATTGAAGGTCTACGGTTATAGGTATGTTCACGTCCCTTCCCCTCAACTTCAATCTTGTCCGCAATCATGTGAGAAAACGACTACATATAAGATCATATTCAAATTTTTTTACGAATGAGATCACAGGAAACTGACAAAATTCGAACAATATACCTTGACCAACCTAATAGTTAATGCTCTAGTATCAACTCTCTTCAATGGAATAATTAGTGTACAAAATCCATAAATATATGCAATAACCACTTTAAATTCCATTTGTTTCTTGAGTCATCCTTCACGGTTTATTTGATGCTATTCTTTTTCTAATTCCATTTGTTTCATAGTCACACACTACAAAATTAGAGTTTCATATTTTTCATTTTTTCTTTTTCACCATTTTGGTGTTAGATCACAAAATCGTCCATTCATCAAAATTTCCGATTTCCAATGGCTTTGCAACATGTGATTCAATATTTTCTAGGCTTCTCTTGCTGCTGCTGCATCAAGCTTCTCATCATCAAACTTTATTAAATTAAGTAATCTTTATAAAATGAAAATAAAATAGAAGTTAATTGTACATAGATACATATAAATAGAAAGAAAGCCGCCAGTGAAGCTACCACGATTGGAGACGGCAGTTTTCTTGTTTCGTGTTTTGTAACCATGTGAAGAGATAAACACAGAAGATAGAGGAATGAAAATAGGGGAGTTCCGAAAAATGGTCTTGCGGTTTACATAGAAGGTGATTGAAAGCTTTCAACAGACGTGGGTTTAGACAGGCGGTTAGAAACCCTAAGGACTGTTTTTGTAATTTCTTAACCCTTAGGGTTATTTGAAAAAAATATAAACGTATTAATTAAGATATAAGAGCAACTCCGTTAAATATCAAAATTGGATTATCAAATGCTCATTCGTTATTTAAGATAAGAGCAACTCCAATGGAGTTATTAAATGGGGGGGAAAATTACAGTTTATGCCCCTAAACTTTACCACCAAAATGATTTATGTCCTCAAACATTTCAATCCACGAAATATGTCCTCAAACTTGCCACTTTTGAGCCGTTAAATGTGACGTGGAATAATATATTGAATATTAAATGTTGACGTAGCACAAGAATATACTAATTTCCTGTAACTCACTCTCCTAAATCCCGAATCCCAAATCACGTTTCATTCCTTCTCACATTTGAAGAGTTTTTCCCTTCTCAAAGAACAGCAGATTCACGTGCTAACACATGTCTGCAATCGAGAGGAAACGCGACTTCTCTTCTGATTCTGAAAAAAGATTTTAAAGGAAGCTTTAATTCTTCTCCCAACTCCGTCTCTAGAACGTTGGGGTCGTGTGATTCTTCGCCTGCGCTTGTGCCCCTTGTGGTCTCGATGAAGAGAGTACAAGGATGGTGAAGATGGCACAAATTCTACCCAACTCAGCAGATTCAGAACCTGCCCACAAGGTGTTCGACAAAATGTCTGAACCAATTTCGGAAAAAAAAAACATGCATCACCTGTCAAAGCTGCATATAATTCTTTTTTCGCTAACAATAGAATGCCCAAGAACGGATTCCAGCTCCCCGACTTCCCCAAAGAAGTGGAAGAAGACATGATATTTCAGCCCGAAGATGAAAGTGAAATCGAGGAAACATTCGACATTTATTTATTGGGCTATTTTGCTGGTAAAACACCACGAAAAATGGCCATGGATTCACAGACGATTCTGTTATTTTCGAATTTCACCTCAATTGAAGGATTTGAAATGGGGTTTTAGGGATTGGATTTACGGATTCATTGGGGATATGGAGAATTACGGATTTTAGAATAGAAATAGGGGAGGAGAATGACGTGTCGCTCCACATCACGTTTCGTCGACCAAGTAGGCACTGGGTGTTGTACAACTCGACATTTAACGGCCACATAGACGTCACGTGAGCCACGCGTGCTATTTCCGTCGAAGTTAGCTGCCGACGTTAACGGCAGAACATAAATGGTCAAAAGTGGCAAGTTTGAGGACATATTTCGTGGATTGAAATGTTTGAGGACATAAATCGTTTTAGTGGTAAAGTTTAGGAACATAAACTGTAATTTTCCCTTAAATGGGGTATCAAAACCCTTAACTACCATTTTGATAATTGAAGTTAGAAATTTTTCACTCCAATGGAGTTATCAAATGAATTTCTATTTTGATATTTTAATTTTTGGGATGTAAAAATACATCCGGAAAAAATAATACCAATTGGAAGTTACATAACTTAACCACCTTAATAACCAATTAGAAAATAATATGTGTTAATTAAAATATATAATCAAATTATTTATTTTTAATTAACAACTATTTGATAACTATGGTTGGAGCAAAAAAATTATTTAGGTATCAAAATAAAATATAAAATATCAAATAAATATTTGATAATTTATTTTGATATTTATGGGTTGGAGTTGCTCTAATATTTTAAAATATATTTAAAACTCATCTACACCAACTATTGTTATCAAATGGAAGTTTTTTGATAATTTTATATGTAATCGACACATGTCAATTTGTGAATGGCTGGTTAGGTAGTTATTTTTTTGATAACTCAATCTGCAGGATGTATTTTTTGATTCAAAAATGAGAAATACCAAAATACAAACTCATTTTAATAACCCCTTCGGAGAACAATTTTTTTAAATTTTAGGAGTCAAATGATAGTTAAGAGATTTGATAACTCATTTAATAACTCCATTACAGCAACTCCAACCCATTGTTATCAAATGGGGTTATCAAATACGCATTTGATAACCAGGATTATACTTTGATATCTCTATACAATTAGTGAACTCCAACCACAAGTATCAAAGAACAACTATCAAACAAATTTATGATTATTTATATATTATTTATTTTTTAATCCATTTTAAATAACCATACAAACCGATTTTTCTGGTAAACTATCCTCAAAATCAATATTGATCAAGTTTTTACCTTTTCAAAACAGAAAAGAAATATTATATATACATAGTGATTCTTCTATTTCCGTGGAACATTGTTGAAGCTCTAGAGAAAAAAAATTATGTTGACATATTTTTGACATTTTTTTTCGAGTGAAAATTTGTTGAAGGTGTAGAGAATTTAATTTTATTCTGTTGAAATTTTTACGTGACGAAAAGAAAACTCAATTTTGTTGAGGTTTTTCTTTTTTCACGTGCTCCTATTTTTTAGGAGAATATTTGATAATTATATATTTGGGATGTATTTTTACTTCCCGATAGATGAGTTATCAAAATAGAACTCTGTTTTAATAACCTCATTGAAGGAGATAGTTTTTAAAATTGGGGAGTAAAATAGAGATTTAGGCAATGTTTGGAAGCGTTTTGGATCTTATTTTGATTTCATTTTGAGGAAATATGTTTTGGGGGAATAATTTGAGAATGAAAGTAATGTTTGTTTGTATTTTGGAAGGAGACAAAATACACTGTAGCAGTTAAATAATGTTTAAAGGTGTTAGAAAAAGATATTTTTGAAGAAAAAAATTGAAAGATGAAGTGATGTTTATTTGTTTTTTAGTGAAGACATTTTTTACTGTAGCAGTCAAATCATTTTACTGTAGCAGTCACATCATGTCTGAAGGTGAGAGAAACTTTTGAAATTGTTTTGAGAAAATGATTTAAAAAGTGTAATAAATCCCATTTTTTTTGTGGAAACAATGAAAACAAAACAAAAATGCATCCAAACATAGCCTAAGAGATTTGATAATCCATTTAATAACCCGTTGGAGTTGCTCTAACTATACTAAGAGCAACTCCAATGCTAAACATCAAAATTGGATTATCAAATACTCATTTGATAATTAAAATAATATTTTAATATACATTTACAATTTATCTACTCCAACCATGGTTATCTAAATCAATAATCAATTGGAAGTTTTTTAGTGGTTTTATTAGTAATTGCCACGTGTCATTTTGTGATTGGATGTTTAGGTAGTTATTTTTTTGATAACTTAATTTCCAGAATGTATTTTTACATTCAAAGAGGTAGAATATCAAAATACTTACTCATTTTGATACTCCCGTTGGAGTGAAAAATTTCAATTTTGGAATATCAAAAAGGTAGTTTATGGATTTGATAATCAATTTGATACTCCCATTGGAGTTGCTCTAATCTCTATATATATATATATATATATATATATATATATAAAGAGAGGTTTTTCCCGAAACCCTAATTCCATTTTTGTGAAATATCTATAATCTAGGGGTAAATTTGTAATAATAAAAACTGACTTCCTAAATTTTCTTCCGTATTTATTGAATAAATGCACACAAGAAAATACTATGACCTTTTTTTTTGATCCACTCTCTGTAAAACTGCCCACTGCTTTCTAATTGCAAAACTTCTCACGTTTTAGAAACTTCTCCCTCAACTTCTCATAACAACCTCTTTTTTTTTTTTTTTTTTTCCTTTGACCACTCGCCTCCAACATAAAAACCTCTTCTTTTTTTTCCGCAACAATGGAGAAAACCGAAAACTCAGAAGCAATCCCATCGACCCAACAAGAAAATTTCGAGAAGGTCTGCAATTAATTCGAGGCCAATGATATATGCCTATGATTTGTACAATAATGATTAGAACAAAAAGATCACCGCCAGTGAATCGAAGAAAAAAAGTTGTATTATTTAATTTATTCTTGCAAAAGTTTGTTAGTGATGGTTACTCTCTCATCATTGTCTCCTGCAATCTAACAACTCTTCTTCTTATAATTTAATTTCATTTTTTTTTTGGGGTCGACCAAATGTATAGAAGCATCGGTGATTTTAATTTTCGATTACACTTTTGTTTTTATTCTCATCCGAATCTTGGAGTTGAATTTGTTTCTTTCACCTCTCATGTGTCTTCATCTCTTTCGCTGAAGTATCCTAAGGTAATCTGAGTTATTCACTTCAACTTCAGTTTATTTATTCTGCATATTGTCATATGATATAATTGATGACATTTGTTTCGCAGATATTTTGATTCTTCATACTGCTATTTTTTTGCCATTCTTGACAGAAAACCAAAGGAGTCGAAGTTAAGAAATTCCTAAGTTGTTATGTAAGATATATATCTTTTACTGATAAATTTTTTTTTATTAATTATCGGTTACATGCTCATTTTCCCCCCTTATTACCACCATCATGCCTGCAATAGTCTTTGGAATATACATCGAATTGGTTTTCACCACCAATCTTTAGAATTTCACAGATGGATTATAACGATCCTTGACACACACACGCACGCACTCACATTTCAGTTTTATTACAATCTGTTTATTTATGCTTCATGGTTACCACGCCTCGCTGTTTTCATAAATATTAATTTTTGATTCATCTCCTGGGCGAATTTATTTTCTGTGTTCTGAGTTGTTTCTCTATGTACTTGTGTCAATGATTTTTTTTTTTCCTTTTTTTGTTTGCTGACCATTTTTTGCTTAATTGCAGGTTGTTTGAAATATTTAAGAAATTCATAACATGTCGTCTAATGATGATCTTTACTTACAATGATTACAAATTCAATTGCGACAGTGATACATCAAATTACATCACATATCCTCTTCTACACACCATATCTCTTAACCGTGCAATTTGGTTGGTAGTTTTAGCAAATGATTTCTGAAGACATATTCAAGTTTTTAATATGTACTGTTTTTGTGTTAAATCTCCATTATCTAATTACTCGCGTTCACTGCAGGTTAAATTAAATTTGTTGCTGAAGCATCTGCAGCCGCAATCTACTTAATCATTGTCCAATGATGCTGTCAAACTGTTGGTTTTTAAACTTAGCTTCATTATCAAGTACAAAACTTGCAACATGATATTGAACAACTTCGTCATATCTTTCAATTTATTTTGGGATATGACGACACAAAGATGTATTTTCTACATTATCTAATATTAGATTATTGAAACCTTTACATGCTTGATTGTACATGTTATTTGTCTTTGGCGTATAATGTTTTATTTATATGTTCTAAATGTTGAAATATTTTGCAGCAACACTCTTCGTTTCGGCATGTGTGCAGAGTTGGAGAGTTCAGCTAATGGAATGCATTTAACAGGTAATTTACGGATTATTTTATATGAGAGCTCAATCAATAGTTATTTTCTTCACCTTCTTAAGTGTGTTTTATTTTCGACATTTGCCTTGACATATTAAGTTTATATTCGCCACGTTCCAAACATCTTTCGGATCATTCTTTATTTTTTCATATATTTGTGTTTCATAATAGTTTTTGATAGTCATGATACAAAATTTGCATAATACTTCAAACTTTGCAACTTTTTTTTATCTTTGAATTTGCTTGAATTATTTTTATTTATTTATTTATTTTCATCAAATGAATTCTAATTAGGAATATTATACTCTCGGATGTTCAGTTGTATCAATAAATGGAATGAAACATATTGCTAAATAAGATTTCATTGCATCAATTAGAAGGTTTGGAATTTTTTATTTTCCGTAGCTAATAGCAACGTATTCTTTATTGAAATCAAATTTCATCCGAACAGGAAACTTGATTCATAAAAAGTTATGAGAGATATCTTCCGGAGCCGGTTGTTGACTTCTGCAAGTACGGTGTCAAAGTTTTGCTTTTTATTTAGTACAACTCATACCCCCCTGTTTCATCTTCTCTGCACCTTATCATTTATGGTGCAACAATAAGATTACTTTGCCATTATTTAAATTATAAATGGTGATATAATATGCAAGTGATGGTGCACAGTGTAAAGTTTTAATGGATATATTCTGCAAGTAATGATATGACTTAATATATTACAAGTTTGTGAAATGTATTTTTCTTTCATGGAATTCTGTCGAAACATGTATTTTTGTTGCTTCTTCTTCCTCCAAGAAAAGGTTTCCATCCAATCGTCTTATTGTTTTTTTTCCGGTCAACAACTGTTTGGTGGAGAAAGTCGATTCACCTAATTTGTTCTCAGAAGCAACTGTACCTTGGTGCATGCAGTCTTCTCGTAGTAGCATTTTCAGAAGAAATTGTACCGGGCTTTCTTTTCTTTCTATTTTTATTTTATTTTTTCCTGTTTTTGTCTGGAAAACCAGTCGTTTTGTTTTGCTATTTATTTTGTTATTAGATAAGAAGTCAGTAGCTGATAATTTATTTCAGATTATCGATATGTTTTTGTCAGCATTTTTTTCTGACTTCCAATGTATGTCACCATTTTTCTACATGCAGTCTCTTCATGCACGTATATACAGCAACATTTTCTGTGATTTTATGGATCTTCTATCATTGCTAACAAGGCCAATCATCAGATTGCTCTATCGCTGATACATTTTTTTGTTCAGTGTTTTGTTAACTCTTTGCCTAAAATATTCAGGTTTTACATCCTTATTGATCAGCATGTAGTGTAAGAAATAAAGTTGCACCTCACTCAGACGCGTAGACAACAAAGTTGCGCCTCACTCAGACGCAACAACAACAAAGTTGTACCTATTGCAAACGCTCATTTTCTGGTGATGCAAGTCTTTTAATCCAATAAAATCTACCAAAAAACTCTTTAGGATAAATAAAATCCTCTATTCTTTTCAATTTCACGACAAATCTATGAACAAATTCAAATTTATTGATTTTCCCTAATTTAATTCTAAAAATTTGGAAAATAATTGTTTAAATTTGAATTTAAACAATACTAAATATATGTAATAAGATTCAATGGAATAGATGGATTGTACGATTTTTATTTAGAATCAGTATTGAGGACGGTAAGAGGGTACAAAGGGTTAAAAGTTCAAATATCTTGCGTTTAGTAAAAGTCGTCCAGCATTTATCATTTCAATTTTAACTTCAGTGCACTCTTAAGGAGAAATTAAATTTCGAAGTCAAAACTAATATCGTGATTTATTTATTTATTTTTTTTTATTTTTTTTTGTGTTATAGCTCTAAAGCGCCTCAGGTCTCCAACAACTGATCAAATTAATTTCATTAAGATTCTTATATAAATAGTTTATAAATGATTCAAGTTCATTGTTAAAATCATGTTCCATGTAATTATTCCGTTAGACTAACATGTTCAAGATAACGCTAAAAAGTCGTATGTTATGTCGTCATTATGGTGCTCTAATGTTCGTTAATAATACATAGACATGGTCATGAGTGATTATAACATTATATATATACATATTTATGCTTTTATTCGATCGTCAATTAAATATATGTATACTTCTCTAAAAACTAAATTGGAAATATGTATTCACCGTGCATCGCACGGGGTAGTACTAGTATACATAAAGACAATCTATTGCGTACGTGTTACCTTTTAGGGTTAGAAACCCTAAGGACAGTTTTTGTAATTTCTTGTGGTTCCCCGGGTAGTTTTGTAATAAAAATCTGATTATCTCTTTTGTTCTTTTACAAAATTGCTTTCGAGAAAATCTTGCATAACTGAACAATACATACCCATTTCCCACTACTTTTCTCACCACTTCTTCTTCACGTTTATCGGATAAAAAAATTTCTGCAAATATGTGCGACGGTAATTTCTCTTGGGTGTTTTCTTGCATCCTTTTATATTCTTAAGGATTTACTTCTTCTATGCACAGATGAAAGGTATTAGAGTGTTGTTTACTTGCACAGAACTAATGGCACCTTCGTATGAATTTTGTTATATTTTAAATTAATTCCGTCTTCTCTACTCTTCTTTTCCTTTTTTTTTTCTAATTTCATAAATCTAGAGTAATACTATATTTTTTGGTTTTTTATGATTGCTACGTATTTTATTTCCATCAAGCATTGTGATGTTTGTGCTACTATGCATGTGTGCCTATTAGCAGCACTGGTTTGTTTACTATAAGGTTCGCCTCTCTTTTACTTTACCAATTTTTTTAATTTACCCCCCCCCCCCCCTTCCCCCTTTTTCAGATTATGTATGTTTTTTGAGGAACTTCATGGTTCAAATATTATCCTTCCATTATCTACAGATTTACTCAATCTATAGCACCATCTATTCCAGAAGGCTTTTTTTAACGCAATAGTTCTCGAGGTAACTATCTTTTCTTGAGGCTGCTTTTGACAAAATATACTTTTTCGATTACATTCAACATGTTGCAATATGATCAATGTTTGTTTCCCTAATATTGCAATTAAATTTTCCATGTTTCGTTTGTTTGTTGCGTGTGTAATTTATATATTGCTACTTATTCAATGTACTCCGGTTTCATATCTTGAGCACAACGATTGGATATTTGGTAGTCTCCAAATGACCTATGATATAATTTCTGCCAGAGAGAGCGTAAACGTATTTTTCAAGGCTTCTGATACATTTTTTTCTCTTTAGATGAAGCAAATGTTGGCACATATGGTGTTCTTAAGGTATTGGGGCTTCATGTTCGTACCGACATTTTGGTTGGAGATGCAATGACAAGGAATTTCTTTACGACATAAAAGCATGTTACAACGGGTAATCTAAACTGGGACTAAAATAAAATAACAACTTTCCTCTTACCTTTCCAATCGACCATAGCCAATTGTCAAATGACAATTATTCTTAAATTTGTTTTTAATATTTTTAGTTCGATAAAATTAACCTTTTGCATAAAACTATATTTGGAATTTATATTTATGAAAAGTTCCAGCGACCGTTTGCTATAATTACATTAAATACTTTTTTGATGTTTCTTATTGCTTTCTCAAGAGTTCCTTTTCATTAATAATTTTTTTTTTACCTCTTAAGAGCTCAGCGTTCCCGATCTATTTGGTATCACTGCAGGTTGTATTTATTTCAAGTGTCTGATGATTCAACATACAATAGCAGTAGGAAAAAGCAAGTTTGTTCGGGTATGAATTTCTGAACATCCGCGTATTTGTAGGGTTCTTATTTTCGATGCTTACTTCACGTAAGATAAGAAACGTGTGTGCACTAATGTGTGCATTTGGATCTGTCGGTGCGTGCAGTGCAGTTTATGTGTATGATGTAGTGTGTTTGTGTTTGTATTTTAGAGATAAACTGCACAATACATTTAATTGAATTTTTTGTTATGTTTTTTTAAGCTATTAGTAATTATGAATTTTAGATTTTACAATTTCTTTTACCGCATTTCAGAATTTGTGTTTTACTGCATTTTATAATTAGTGGTGGATTTTTTAAGATTTTTGGTCCATTTAGATAATTGCGTTCCATCAGCCACATTCATCTCCGTAGTAGGATTGTTAAGTTGGCATAAGTATGTTGTCTCATAGGTTCGTTAATTGATAGTGAAATGTGTTTGGGAATTTTGTAGCAATGTTTTGGTTATGACTAATAACATCGTATGTTTTGTTTATACTTAAGGATTTTGGATTATGCTACAATGGAAGTGTTATAGTGACATATGAACGGGCTTATGTAGGATATTTTGGGTACCATCAACCTCTTACTCACAAACTATATCTTCCATGCTTATGTTTCACGTGTAATTTTTTTATCAATTTTTCAGTATCATAGTATCATAAGATCGGATGTAGAATTATGTCTCAAGGCGTCGTTTAGGCTTGCAGGTTCTAGATTGAAGCTACTTAGGAACAACAAAGACGTGCAAGTGCAGCGAATGAAGGCGAAACAGCCCACTGGCTTAAGTCTGGCGAATGCCAGATAGTTCAATGATACATTCATTTCTTTCCAAATAGTTTATATGTCCAAACATCGATTTTCTCGAAAATTGATTTTTTGTACATTGTAGCCGAACACTCTCTTACATAAGTGTGATGATGTTAAGCAGTTATATGTTGTGCTAACAACGGAATATAATACTGTAAAAGTCGTTAATAAACATGGTATAAAGTGATTAAAGAGCCTATTAAATTTTCTATTCTTTTTTTTTTTTATGGAAAACATGATCGTATGGACTTGAATATATACAAATATACCTCATTTGTTTTGAATCATCAATTTAAAATACGTATTTACCGTCTGTTAAAAATATGTATTTGATAGAAGGTAAATATTTGGAAAGAAGAGAGAATGAATATCTCTCACGTTTATTGTGATATATATATATATATATATATATATATATAAATATATATATATATATATATATATATATATATATATATATTACATGTGTGAAAACCCTAACCCTTTACACAAGAGAACTAGGAGATAAACATACCAATAATACAATATTTATCTATAATATAAATACATATTAATCAAGATACGGCTAATATACACCCACAGTCGAAACGGGAGATGGGCGAACGTGCATACTGGAGACGAATTCTCGAAAGAGAGGGGCCGAAAGTCCTTTGGTGAAGACGTCAGTGAACTGATGTGTGGACAGGACGTGGAGGACACGAACATGTCCTAAGGCGATTTTATCCCGGACAAAGTGTATGTCAAGTTCCACGTGTTTGGTGCGCGCATGTTGAACCGGGTTGCTAGACAGATAGACAACACTGATATTATCGCAATAGACAACGGTTGCTTTCATCGGTGGACATAGTAGTTCGGTCAGGAGGTTACGCACCCATGTCGTTTCAGCAAGGGCATTAGCTACAGCCCGGTATTCGGCCTCCGCACTTGAGCGAGAAATTGTCACTTGCCGTTTAGAGGACCAGGAGATAAGGTTGTCTCCTAAAAAGACACAATAGCCCGAAGTGGATCGGCGAGTGTCAGGGCATCCACCCCAATCGGCATCAGAGTACGCAATAAGAGACATGTCTTTAGAGCGGTAGAAGTGAAGCGTGTAGTCAAGAGTGCCGCGAAGATATCGCAAGATTCTTTTGAGGGCTGCCATATGAGTTTCCTTTGAATCATGCATGAAAAGACAAATTTGTTGCACGGCATAAGAGATGTCTGGCCGTGTGAAAGTGAGATATTGAAGAGCACCGGCAAGACTTCGGTAGAGAGAAGGGTCGGCGACAGAGGGGCCAGAGTTGGAAGAAAACTTTGTTTTGGTATCCGCTGGGGTGAGGCACAGGTTGCATGAAGTCATCTTAGCACGTTCAAGGATCTCCTCGGCATATTTACGTTGAGAGAGGACCTCGGACGAGCGTGTAACAGATATGCCAAGGAAGTAGTGTAGGGGGCCGAGGTCCTTCATAGCAAATTTGTGGTGGAGTTTGGTAATGATGGACTGAAGAGTGTGATGGAAGCTGTCAGAACTATGTCGTCAACATACAGTAGGAGGTAAGCAACTGTAGAGCCAGTGCGATACACAAAGAGGGAGGTGTCCGAGTTGCACTCGATAAATCCAAGAGAGGTGATGTAGCCGGCAAATCTCTTGTACCACGCACGTGGTGCCTGTTTGAGACCATAAAGAGCCTTTCGAAGACGACATACATGAGTGGGACGAGTAGGGTCAACAAAGCCAGGTGGTTGTTCGCAATACACTGTTTTAGAGAGGTTGCCGTGGAGGAATGCATTCTTAACGTCGAGTTGATGGACCGACCAAGAGTGAGAGGTAGCAATGCTGAGAACTGTCCGAACATTTGCTGGTTTTACCACCGGACTGAATGTTTCGTCGAAATCAATACCAGGGCGTTGATCAAAACCGCGAACAACCCATCGAGCTTTATACCATTCCAATGAACCATCAGCCTTCAATTTCTGCTTATATAACCACTTGCCACTGATAACATTAGTAGAAGAGGGGCGGGGCACAATATCCCATGTGTTATTTTTAATCAAAGCATTATATTCCTCAAGCATGGCCATACGCCAGTTTAGATCAAGGAGGGCATGGCGATAAGTATTGGGCGTTGGAGATGAGGTAGACATGGTAAGAGAAAAGGGAATTTTGGGTTTTTGATTATCGGCTTTGCTGCGTGTCAGCATAGGATGGTTGGGTGGGTGTAAGGAAGCGGGAGGGAGAGGCTGTGGTGCTGCTGGGTGTGGAGGTTCAGTCGGGTTGAGGGTCATGGGTGGAGTTGATGGATGACTGTCGGACGAACTGTTGGGACAGTTGGATGAGACAGTAGGTGGTTCTAGAGTAGTGTTGGACAAACTGTTGGGACAGTTGGGTGAAACAGTTTGTGGGGCTGGTTTAGGCTGAGGGAGAAGGAGAAGTGGGTGTAGAGGTTTGGTCATATTAGAGGTGGGAGAGTTGTGTGATGAGTCGGTGGATTCAGCAAATGGAAAACGAGTTTCATCAAAGATCACATGACGAGAGATAATGATTCAACCGGTGGACCGATCAAGGCAACGATAGCCTTTGTGCGATGAGGGGTGACCAAGGTAGACATAAGGAGTAGAGCGAGGGGCGAGTTTGTGAGGTGTGGTGGCGGTTAAATTAGGATAAGGGAGACAACCGAAGACACGAAGGTGAGAATAGGTGGGTTTTGATTTGTATAGGGATTCATGTGGTGTGCGATTTTGTGTGGATTTGGTAGAGAGGATGTTGATGAGATTTTGTAAAAATTTGAAAGTTTTTTTTGACAAATGAATTATTTCGCACAGTAGCTAGAAAAAAATGCACTATGAATTAGTAAACCCCATTTTATATAAGGTGTTTTTGTGCATACTCCCCAACCAAGCATCTTTATTATTCTAGGTTTAGGGGCTATATCTCTTTCACCACTAAGCCAATCGCTTTAATATTAATTATAAATAAAGGAAACATTCATGTATATGCCAATATTACCACCAACTCTTTATACTCAATTCTTAATTGTAACCCCAATTTAATCAATTTTATCCACAAAAATCCAATTTTGACTTTTTTTTTCAAAAAATTTTTTTTTTCAAAAAACAATTTTGCCGCCGGATTTCGGCGTTGATTTTTCGATTTATTTTTTTATTTTTATTTTGTTCCAGATTTTTTCGCCAGTTTCCGGCGTTTACTATTTTTTTTTCTTTTTTTCTTTTTTTTTTCTGGTCTATTTTTTTCCGCCGCAGGATCCCGGCGTTTGACCGCCGATCTCCGGCGTTGACTTTTTTTAGTGTTTTTTTTTTTTTTTTTTTTTTTACGTCTGCCGCTAAACGTTGACTGTAATTGTGTGCTGTCACTAACAGTAAATTAACGTAATTATATTGTCAATGACAGTTAATTAACGTAATTGTACTGTCGTTGACAATACATTTATGTAATTGTTCTGCCGTTGACAGTAAATTAACGTAATATTATTATTTTTTATTTTTTGTTATTTTTTTATTATTTTGTTTGATTTGGTGACAAGTCAACGTAATTATATTACTGTCGTTGATAGTAAAATAACTGTAAACACAATAATATTACTGTCAACAACATCAATATTATTATTTTTTTTGGGTTTTTTGTTTTGTTTGAGTTATTCACGGAGTAACCTAATAATATTACTGTATATTATTGTAATATTACTGTAAACACAATAATATTATTGTGGTTGACGGTAGTATTACTGTTGTTATGGTAATATTTCTGTCAACCACATCAATATTATTATTTTGTTTGGAGTTTTTGTTTGTTTGAGTTATTCACGGAGTAACGTAATAATATTACTGTCTATTATTGTAATATTACTGTGGTTGACGGTAATATTACTGTTGTTATAGTAATATTACTGTCACTCACAGTAATATTAATTCTTTTGGCTTTTTATTATGTTTACATTTGTTGAACGGTCAACATAGTAATATTACACAATTACACAATAATAATGAGTTTTGTTGTGTTAATATTACTGTGCTAGAGATTAATATAGCAATATTGTTGTGTTAACCTGTAGTTTAGTAAATTTTATTGTGTTTAACAGTAATAAAGTTAATATTACTGTCAATCACAACAATATTGTTGTTTAAACGACAAAAAAATGTTACATAAACACAAAAAAAAAAAAGTAAACGCCGGAAACCCACGAAAAAATCTGGAAGAAAAAAAAATCGAAAAGTCAACGCCGGAATCTGGCGGCAAAAAAAACTTTTTGAAAAAAACAATTTTTTGAAAAAAAAAGTTTTGGGTCAAAATTGAATAATTTGTGAAATTTGGGGTCAAATTGAGGTTAAATTAAATTAAGGATGAAATTGGAGCATATTAAAGTATGAGAGGCTATTTTAGTCTTTTACAAAATTCTGGACCATGTGTGGACTTATTTGTAAAGGAGTTTTTTTGTCTAGATCTCTTTATGAATAAGTACACATTGATGGGATTATTTGTAATCACCCCTTTATATAATATTAGTTTTTTCAAATCTTACATATTAAGATTTATAATCCAAATAAATAGACTAAGATTTAACAAATCGAATATCTAGTTGTATCTCTTAATAATTGTTGAAAATTATAGTTAAAAAATTAGTACCGAAAAAAATATTAAAAAATAAATAATTACATAAGTAGGATTCTTCACGGGTTAGTTTTAATTTGATAATTATTAAAAATTATAGTTAGAAATTAGTAGAGAAAAAATATTAAAAATAAATAATTACAGAAATACCATTAGGATTTTTTAGAGTTGCCCAGCGTTTCTTTCTTTTATATATAAGATTTATATGTAGAAATTTACCACTGCGCAAATTATTTACTAACTTTTGGAAATTATTGGTCTTGAGAAAGAATCAATTATTTCACCAATTATATGGTACTAAAAGTCACTTAAATAATAGGGGCTCTTTGATATAAGCCCTTCAATACTTTTTCTTTTTTGATTAAAATGTAAATATTACAAATCAAATTTGTAAACAATTATAACGGACATACCCGAGGAAATTGTAGAACCTACTGCAGAAAACAAAAACGAAATAAACTAACGTCCTAAAAACATACATAAAAGTGGGATAACCCACGACACTCCAGCATCTAAATCTCGCCCCTCATGGGTGCATAAGGCTGCCCGATTGTCCGCTCGTCCTCGAAATCGCAAGCTCCGGGTGTTGGCTAAACATAGCCGAGCAAACATGTAGCTGGATCTTCTTTGTGAAGTCCTTCGGACTAGTTTCAATTTTGTCAAATTTCCACTTGTTTCGAGCCTCCCAAATGTGGTACACGAGACTTGCTAGTGCACATCATTGTGTCTTGCTGCGGTACGACTTCCCTCGTACGTCCTTCTTTAACCATTTAAGTGTTGCATCCAATGTGGTTGGTAGTCGGATGATCCCCAACCAAATATGTAATGTTGTCCCACACCTCTCGAGACATGCTGCATTTGAAGAAGAGGTGTTTCCTATTCTCGTCCACCACGCCACATACGTAAATGTTAATTACGGATGATAATAAGTAGAGGAAAATAATCCAACGAAAATTTAATGAACTTTCTATTTTGGGAAGTTTCCCAATTTGGCAAGTCCTAAATTAGGGTTTCCAATTTCGGAAATTGGTAAATTGCAAATTCTCGTATCGACGAGAATTTGTGCTCGTTGTCAAAATATAATTGTTATATTTTTGTGAGCATTCGTTTGTTAGAAACGAGTCCAGAAAGAGAGTGGACTTAAGTTGTTGGGCCTAGCCCAACTTAATGCCTGTTAGGGTTGTCACAAGGACCATATGAAATTATAAATAGGATTTATATGTCTTGTGAAAAACACACAAAAACAACGTTGCGTAAGCTTGAAACCCTAGCCACTCTCCCTCCATCAGCCGTCCACCTTGCACCCGAAACCCTACCTCCGCCACCAGCTGCCGCGCCGCCGCCAGTCGCCGCCGCATCGGCATCTTCTTTTTCCCCTCGTTCTTCTTTGTTGTACTTAGCCTATCACGTATCTAGTGCTTCGTGGATAGTGGATTGAATATACGAGGTGAAACCTAATAGGAGGAAGATTATTATTCCGCCAACTTTGCCACCAATGTCGTAACCACGCGCCCCCACGCGCCGTCACAAGCCGGTGATGCGAGAAGGCAATTCTGAAAAACTGCTCTCGGATTATCTGCACAGTCCAGCGAGAAAATTCTCCATAAATCAATCGGTAATAGCATGGACGTGAAATTTTGATAGAAGTTTGAAGACTCATCGGTTTACAATCTGCCAAAAGGAATTGTTTATCCAGTCAATAACCATGGAGATATTGAAGTCGGAGCGGGCCTGTAATTTCGGATCAAAAAAGAGGTTGGATCAGTTGGAGTGGGAAGAGCAACTAGCCACCTTCTCGTGTCTTCGTTCGATTTACACTTCAAGGGTAAAGTATCGTTTTCCCTAATTAATATATATAATAATTAATTCATATTAATTGAGATTAATGTATGTTAATTGATTATTGAATCACATGAATCTGTATGTTTTGATTAGGTGTTTGTGTGAATCGTTCGTTGAGCATGTTTATTATTTGACTTAATCTTTTTTATGAGCATGCTATGATGATTTAATTTATATTATTTAAATTAATTATATATTCGAGCATGTTTGTCAATGATTGGAAGCGAAGAGGTACGCATGCACGTGTTTGTTTATGTAAATTAATTTATATAAATAAAATAAAAATTTTGTTTTTCGCTCCGTACACGTGCCCGATCCCCAACAGGGGGGTGTTTCCTTTCTCCGGATCCGACGTCGTTTCTTCAAAATATCAGCCCTGCACTTTGCCGACGGTGAGACATTGTCTTGCATTAGTGCAATAGGCCGGAACATAACCATATTCGATTGGAACAACATACGATTGGTTCGACGGGTTAACGAATGTTAACGATTTTCGTACAGGTTTCGTAGTGTCCACCTCCATCTGAATCCGTGCGTATGTAACGGAATTACCCGTTTTATTTTATTTTCTCTTATTATGTTTCAAACGACGTCGTTTTAATTTATTAAAATGCGTCCGCGCTTTTAAATTTTATTACGTTTTATTTAAATAAGAGGGGGGAGACAGACGACGTCGTTTTGAGGAAGCAGCATGGGCAGCATCACATGCACACTGCATGTTCTGAGCTGAGGAGAGAGAGCCGTTGCTTTATTTCTATAAATGGGCAGACACACCCAAGGAGTGGTCAAGCATTATCAGTACTCTAGTCTAGCTTAGTTAATGTAGAGATAAGGTAGAGTTTTGGTTTTTTTTGTCCCCAAGTTTGTTCTTCTCTTCTTCAAAACTGTAAACCCTACTTTGCACTTTTGAATGAATTAATCATTTCAGCCGATAATTCAATATTAAATCCGAGAGTTTATTTGTTTGTTGAGGTGATTCGTGACATTCGGTATCTAGAGCAGTCTTTCCTGGATCTGCCTCTCATTCATGATGACGAGGAGCCATGTTAGAACTGGATCAAGTGATAACACGAGGACAGAAGCATAGGTGTTTGTGGATGAGCAGATGACTTTCAACATGAAGATGCAAGCAGATCTGGCGGGGTTGATGGAAGAGATGGAGAGAAATAGGCTTGAAACCAGCCAGAGGATGGAAGATATACAGAGATTAATGAGTGAAGTGGTCAGATCTATGAATGGGAGCAAAGGGAAGGAACCAAAGGCCCATGGTAATACCTCAGAGAATCCAATGAGGAATCCAGAGAATGCTCCACCAGGATTTCACCAAATGCCACAAGAAGGAGGTAACATTAACGTCCCTTTGAGAAATACTGATTTGAGAAATGTTAAAGTGGACTTTCCAAAGTTTGATGGTCAGTTCCCCAGAACATGGTTAAGGAGATGCCACACGTATTTTAGGATAAACCCTATGAGTGAGGAGGAGAAGGTGCACCTAGCATCAATGAATTTAGAAGGGAAAGTGGAGGATTGGTTCTCTGACTATATAGAAGGTATGGAGTATTTAGGATGGGAAGCCTTCTCAAATATGGTTTTGGAGAGATTCATGGAGGAAGAAGGGGTCAGTTTAGTGGCTGAGTTTAACAAACTACATCAAGAGACTACTGTAGAAGAGTACAGGTTGAAGTTTGAGCAACTCAAGGCTTTTATGGTAAGGAAACATAGGACCTTGCCAGAAAGCTATTATGTAGAGTGTTTTGTAGAAGGATTAAAAGGGGAGTTGAGGAATATGGTCAAGATGATGAGACCACAGACCCTTGCCCATGCCATCATTGAAGCTAAACTGCAAGAGAACATAGTGGATCAGCTGAAAGTGGAAATTAGAAGCTCAGTGAGGATTGCAACAAACAGTCAGAGGGTTCCAAGATTGCCTCAGCCTGAACAACCCTTGAGGATTCAATACCCAGAGAAAGGAGCAATGTTGCCAAAAAGGTTAAATAAGCAGGACCTGGAGGAAAGAAGGAGGAGAGGACTTTGCTACAACTGTGATGAAATATTTACACCTGGGCACAAGTGTAAAAAGTTCTTCTACATTGAGTATGAAGCAGATCCAGATGAAGAGATACAAGGAGAGGATGAAGTATTGGAAGAAATAGTGGAGGAGATTATGCAAATATCCTTTCAAGCCATAACTGGTCAATCAACTCACACCACAATTAAAGTAGTTGGCAAATGCAAAGGGAAGTTGATCACCATTTTGTTAGATACATGAGCATCTCATAGTATACACTAAATCTGCCATCCAGATGAATTGTGAAAGAGTATACACTAAGAAGATGAAAGTGAAGGTTGCTGGCAAGCAACAAGTGGAATGTGATTCTATCTGCCCCAATCTACAGTGGGAAATGGGGACTTACAACTTTTGCCTGGGGGTCACTCTACTGGAATTAGGGGGATGTGATCTAGTTCCAAGGGTGGATTTCATGAAGAAGTTTGGGCCTGTATCATCTGATCACAATAGAATTGTATCACTCTGAGACAAGGGGGGAATGAGATTAAACTGCAAGGAATGGCTCTCACATCACAATTCAATATGATCAATGGAGAGGAACTAGATGAGATGCTACAGAGTCAAGAGGTGAACATGGGGTGTTTTTTCATCTTAGAGGGGGAAGAGAGCCCCTCACATAAGGATGAAACTCCTTCTGAGATAACCAAGCTACTGAGACAGTATGAGGGTATATTTCAGACCCCCACTGCACTACCACCTTGGAGAAAGACTGAACACACTATACCTCTCAAAGATGGAATCAGTCCATTCATGTCACAACCTTACAGATATCCCTATATGCAAAGGAAAGAGATAGAAGAAATGATTAAAGAAATGTTGAAGACTGGGATCATACAAGCTAGCAACAGTCCCTTTGCATCACCAGTCTTGCTTGTTAAGAAGAAGGATGGGACATGGAGATTTTGTGTGGATTACAGGAAGCTAAATGCTATGACCATCAAGGATGGTTATCCTATACCACTGATTGATAATCTATTGGATGAGCTGGGAGGAGCTAAAGTGTTTTCAAAAGTAGATCTAAGAGCTGCATATCATCATATCAGAATGAAGGAAACTGACATTGAAAAGACTGCTTTTGTCACCTCTTTTGGACATTATGAGTTTAGGGTAATGCCCTTTGGGCTTACCAATGCTCCTGCCACGTTCCAATCACTCATGAATGATGTGTTCAGAGAACACTTAAGAGAGTTTGTGTTGGTTTTCTTTGATGATATACTAGTATAGAGCAAAATTGTGGAGTTACATCTAGAACATTTGGAAGTGGTTTGTAAATTACTGAAACAACACCACTTATATGCAAAGCTATCTAAATGTAGCTTTGGGAAAAGACATGTGGAGTATTTGGGGCATGTGATCAATGAGGAGGGAGTAGGAGTTGACCCCTCTAAATACAAAGTGTGAAAAACTGGCCAGTTCCTCAATCAGTCAAGGCACTGAGAGGATTCCTGGGATTGACTGGTTACTACAGGAAGTTTGTGAGAGGGTATGGGGAGATAGCCAAACCACTCACTCAACTGCTCAAAAAGGGGCAGTTTAAGTGGAATGAAGAGGCTCAGAGGTCTTTTGACTGACTAAAGGAAGTGATGACTTCCACTCCAGTGCTGCAGCTGCCAAACTTTAAGGAAAAGTTTGTAGTGGAGACAGATGCTTCCTATACAGGCATTGGAGCTGTCTTGATGCAAAATGGACATCCACTGGCTTATTTAAGCAAAGCTCTAGGTCCCAAGAGCTTAGGATTATCCATTTATGAGAAGGAGTTCCTAGCCATACTCCTAGCTGTGCAGAAATGGAAGTCATACCTAATCTGTGGCACTTTTGTAATAAGAACTGATCAGAAGAGTCTTAAGTACTTGCTAGAGCAAAATCTTTCCACTCCATTACAGCATAAATACCTGGATAAACTATTAGGCTTCAACTATACTATTGAGTACAAGAAGGGAAAAGAGAATGGGGTGGCAGATGCCTTGTCTAGAAGAGAAGGAGAAGGGGAGTTGAATCAACTTACTGTAATCCAGCCATTATGGCAAGAGGTGGTCCAAAGCTATGATACTGATACAGAAGCTCAAGAGATCATTGCCAATAGCACACTCAAACAATGGGATGTGTCACAGTACAGTTATGTGGAAGGATTGATCAGGTACAAGGGGAAGATCTTTGTAGGGAAAGCAACTGACATCAGGCATAAACTGATAGAACAAATGCATAGTTCCAGTGTGGGAGGGAACTCTGGAATCCAAAGCACATACCAGAAGATCCAAATTACATTCTTATGGCCAGGGATCAAACAACAAGTGAAAGATTGGGTTAAGCAGTGCCACATCTGTCAACTCAGTAAGCATGAAAATGTAAAAATACCAGGATATTGCAGCCACTTCCAATACCTGAGCAAGCATAGTGAAATTACCAAAGTCTCAAGGAAAAGAAGTGATTTGGGTGGTGGTGGATAGGTTCACCAAGTACAGCCATTTTATAGCTCTCAGCCATCCCATGAGTGCCTCACAACTGGCCCAAGTCTTTATTGAAGAAGTTTACAGACTGCATGGGCTTCCTAGCTACATAGTGTCAGACAGAGATCCTATATTCACTAGCAACTTCTGGAAGGAGTTGATGTCGTCTCTAGGGATACAACAACAACTTATCACTGCACATCATCCTCAGACAGATGGGCAAACAGAAAGGGTAAATCAGTGCTTAGAGAGCTATTTGAGATGCATGTGTGGGCAGTTTCCAAAGAAATGGAGTACTTGGGTTCCATTGGCAGAGAGGTGGTACAACACTACATTTCATTCAACTATCAAGATGTCTCCATTTGAGGCTCTTTATGGATATCCTCCCCCACAGCTGGGGTATGGACCCCATTTAATCAAAAAGACAGAAGGAGTTGACAGTTGGCTAAAGGACCACCAGCTGATATCACAGAAACTGAAGGATTTATTGAGGGAAGCTCAAGAGATGATGAAATACTATGCAAACAAGAACCGAAGTGAGAGAAAGTTTGAAGAGGGAGATGCAGTCTACCTAAAATTGAAACCCTTCAAGTAACTGAGCCTTAGGAAGAGCCACATGTGGAAACTGACACAGAAGTATTGTGGTCCATTTCCTATTATCAGAAGAGTTGGGGAAGTGGCATATGAACTGCAACTTCCACCAGAGGCTAAGGTACACCCGGTTTTCCACGTTTCTCAGCTGAAGAAGCACGTAGGAGCTCACAGACAAGTTCCTACCAACCTACCTCCTTTAGATGAAGATAGTCAGATGTTGTTGGTTCTAGTAGCTATTCTGGGAAGAAGGATGATAAAGAGGAATAACACGGCGGTGGTTCAACGGCTGATTCATTGGGCACATCTCCCAGAAGCTGAGGCTACGTGGGAAGAAGCTACGGAGATAGGCAAGAAGTTCCGTCATTTTAAGCCATGAGTCATGGCTTAGAAAAAGGGAGGAGTGGTGTAACGGAATTACCCATTTTTTAATTTTTTTATTATGTTTCAAACGACGTCGTTTTAATTTATTAAAACGCGTCCGCGCTTTTAAATTTTATTACGTTTTATTTAAATAAGAGGGGGAGACAGACGACGTCGTTTTGAGGAAGCAACATGGGCAGCATCACATGCACACTGCATGTTCTGAGCTGAGGAGAGAGAGCTGTTGCTTTATTTCTATAAATGGGCAGACACACCCAAGGAGTGGTCAAGCATTATCATTACTCTAGTCTAGCTTAGTTAATGTAGAGATAAGGTAGAGTTTTGGTTTATTTGTCCCCAAGTTTGTTCTTCTCTTCTTCAAAACTGTAAACCCTACTTTGCACTTTTGAATGAATTAATCATTCCAGCCGATAATTCAATATTAAATATGAGATTTTATTTGTTTATTGAGGTGATTCGTGACAGCGTATCCAAGACAGATCAATTCCTTCGTGAATTTGTCCACATGGATCGGTCGCTCGATCTTCTGGGCAATCATGCTGAGACACATCTTATTGTATAATTCCGCCGAATACGTTGCAAAGCGTCACCCAAACCGGAACGTACACCATCTCCTTAATGTCAAAGTTGAAGAACTTCGGTATCGTTCGGACATACAGTGTGGAAGTACCAAAATTATACTTCCCCTCCATA